>SNQJ01S0018399.1:0-24435 GCA_010110895.2 Picea sitchensis | reverse complement strand
ATCTCCCGGATAAGCTTCTCGACCAGGTGGTCTTCTTAATAGAAGAGACATTTGTCGATAAGCTTGTGCCTGTTTAGAGAGATCATCATAAATGATTGATGTATGTTGTTTCTTATACATGAAGTATTCAGCCAAAGCTACCCATGTATAAGGAGCGAGATATTGTAATGTAGCGGGAGAATCCGCAGTTTCCGCTACCACAATGGTATATTCCATTGCGCCACGTTCTCAGAATGTATTAACTACATGAGCTATAGAAGAATCTTTTTGACCAATTGCTACATAGACACAGATGGCATTTTGACTCTTTTGATTAGGAATAGTATATGTAGCTATTGTTGTCTTGCTGGTCTGTCTGTCCCCAATAATTAATTCTCGCTGACCACGTCCTATAGGAATCATAGAATCAATAGCAATAAGCCTCGTTTGAAGGGGTTCATATACAGAACGTCTTGATATAATACCTGGAGTGAGAGATTCAATAAGTCGAAATTCGGAAGCTGAAATTTGACCCTTGCCATCAATGGGTTGGGCTAGAGCATTTACAACATGACCCAAATACGCATCACTTACTGGTATCTGAGAAATTTTTCCCGTTGCTCTCACGTAACTGGCTTCTTGTATCATCAAGCCATCGCCCATTAATACAACTCCAACATTATCCGATCCCAAATCTAGGGCAATGCCTATTGTACCATCTCCAAATTCAACTAATTCCCCTACCATTACTTCATCAAGACCATGAATATGAACAATGCCATCTCCTACTTGAAGTACGATGCCAAGATTACCAACTCTTACTTCGTTGTTATATTGTTTGATCTGTTTTCGTATAATACTACTAATTTCGTCGAGTCGAATATTTCCCATTAGCACTTATTAATTCTTTGTCGAGAAATAGGACCTATAAAAAATAATCACTTGTGTTCATCATGGTTCTAATCAAGCCAATATTGTGATTGATCGTACGTA
This sequence comes from Picea sitchensis, assembly GCA_010110895.2. Lineage (NCBI taxonomy): Eukaryota > Viridiplantae > Streptophyta > Pinopsida > Pinales > Pinaceae > Picea > Picea sitchensis. The sequence continues at coordinate 23,463 of SNQJ01S0018399.1, read as the reverse complement.
AATGTAACTCAGTATTCAAACGATTATTCAAAGTTCCTACAGCTCTTCGTAAAGCTTGGCGAGAAACTTGTTGTCAGATCTGGTCATTTGCTCTTTGTTGTTCGGAGTAAACCATCTCATTCTTGGGATCCTCTAATTGTTCCAAATTCTCAGAAACAACATTGATGAGATCCTCTTTCTCTAGTTCTATTTGGAAGTCTCCATTTACCCAGATTTTGCCCGCTATCATTTCCACTTCCCTTAAGCAAGCCCGAGATTTCTCAAGCTGATCAATAGCTCCTTTACATAGTTCTTCCGAATTTCGAATAGTATTCAATATTTTTTGTTTACGGTTATCTAATAGATTACTTAATGAAAGTAGATTATCTATTCAAAAAATGAACGAATTCATAATCTCTTCCCAAACCGAACATGAATCTTTCGATTCATTCGACTCTCCTGCTCAATTCTTTGTTTATTCCCCAAGAACATATGCATTCCCTTCCTTCATCAACACCAAGCCTGCCCTTTCCATTCCGTTTACGGAAGATTAGAATCAATCTATAAAAGACCGATATCTCTGAAGGGCTCTTTCAGCAAAAGGGATTTGCAATTATTAATAAAGTTTTTGTTTTTGTTGTCGTTTCCCCTTTTCTCTCATCTTCTTCCCCCATGAAATTTGAATCAATATGTTCCGTTCAATCAATTAATTTGTGCCTCCTTCTTTTTGTTCTATTGAATAATTTCCCTTCTGTGTAGGTCGTCAGTTTAGCATTGGAACTAAAATTGGATGGGAGATTGGGACAATTTTTAGCTAGCACTACTACACTTTTCACTTGCACCTTTCTCCTTTCGTTCGGCCCTCCACTTACTTTATTTACTTTATGTCCCTCTTTTCTAACCAACCCTTCCTCTTTCTCAAGCATGCCCACCTCGCTTTCTTTCACCTCAAGGGAAACAACAATAAGGCAGTACAACAAAGACATCAAGCAAGGAAGGCTCTTCTTCTTTCTATGAGACTTCTCAAAAGCGAGCAAAGCCAGCTATGAGTTTAGAAAATTAAAAGAGCATGAAAGAAATTATGCAACCCGTGATCTAGAGTTAGTAGCAATTGTACATGCATCGAAAATATGGAGACATTACCTCATGGGTAAGAAATTTGAGCTAAGGAAAGACCATTGTGGTCTAAATCATTTGTTTGGATAACCAACACTAAATTCCAGGAAAATTAGATGGCTGAAATTTTTGAGTGAATATGACTTCAAAATTAAGCATATAAAGGGAAAAGAAAATCAAGTGGTTGATGCACTCAGTAGGAAAGCTCATGAAGTGCATGTTGCAACCATTAGCATGTACAGGACAAATATGAAAGACAAAATTGTTGCAGTAGCAAATTAGATCAGAATTATTTAAAAAAAAAAGAGATATTACAACAATGTAATGTTCAACAAGACTTTAATTCTTATGAGCTTAAAGAAGATGGAATTATCATGTACAAAGGTAAGGTATATGTGTGGAATGCCGGTGAGATAAAAAATGCAGTTATGAAGTAAATGTATCATGTGCCATATGTCGGACACCTAGGATATTAGAAGACAATTTTGGTTGTAAGAAGCCAATATTTTTTGTCGGGAATGAAGAAGGAAGTGGCTAATTACATAGCCAAATGTATAGAATGCCAAAAGGTAAAGACAAAGCATAGACACCCAACAAGTTTGCTACAACCATTTCTCATTCTAAAATAGAAGTGGGAAATTGTCAAGCTTGATTTTATTACAAAGCCTCATAGAACAATCTAGCAACATGATTCCATCATAGTGGTGGTGGATAAATTAAAAAAGGCGGTGCATTTTATTCCAGTAAAGACTACACACAAGTTAGCAAATATTGAAAAAATATATATGAAGGAAGTTGGGCTACATGGAGTGCCTAAGGCAATAGTTTCAGATAGACATCCAAATTTTACATCAAATTTTTGGAAAGGTTTATTCAAGGGCTTTGGAATATATCTAAATCTCAGTACAATGTATAATCCAAATTCAAATGGGAAAAAAGAGAGGACCAACAGAATAATTAAGGACATGCTTAGAATGTATGTGATGGATGATCCATTAAATTGGGAAGATTATATTCATTTAGTTAGAATGTATGTGATGGATCAACCATCAAAGTGGGAAGATTATATTCATTTAATGGAATTTGCATACAACAATGGGTATCAAGACTCATTGAAAATGAGTCTGTTTGAAGCATTGTATAGAAGAAAATGTAACACACCAATGAGTTGGGACAATCCAACAGACAGAGCAGTTGTTGGGCTAGATTTGTTGAAGGAAATGAAAGAGAAGATGGCAAAGATAAAGAATAATTTAAATATTTCCTGGGATAGGAAGAAAAGTTATGCAGGCCAGAATAGAGTATTTAGAGATTGTAAAGTGGGCGAACATGTGTTTTAAAAGTGAAGGAAAAGAGAAGTTCATTAAGATTAGGAAGTTTCCCAAAGCTGGCAGCGAGATATTGTGGGCGTTTTCAAATATTGAAAAAAATAAGGCCAACTGCATACATGATAACATTGTCTGCATCCATGAGAGTGCATAATGTATTTCATGTATCATTATTAACGAAGTATGTTCCTGACCCTAACCACATAATTGATTGAAATGTGATCCGGGTGGAGCATGAAGGGGATTTCTGGGTAGAACCAATACACATCATAGAATGGAAAGTCAAAGTTCTCTTGAACAAAGCCATAGGGCTAGTAGGGATGATTTTAGGGGCTAAATTTCACTCATGGGCTAATTTCCATGTTTTTTCCCAAAACATATTCGTCATTCTATAAATGATTCGCCCAAATTCTATAGGATAAAGTGATTTTACATTAAAAATCACCTAAATTTTACACAAACTATATAAAATCCGTAGAAATTTGAATATTTTTTCAAAAATATCGTGAAACATTTCATAGTTAACATATGAAGAATTAGTAAGATTTGCCAAGGTTTCTACATTTTAATATAAATTTCCATCCTTAAAATCATCCCTCGGGGATGGTAAAGGTTCAATGGACCTATTACGGTCCTGAATATGCTACATGGGAGCATGAAGAAAAAATTTGGGAGGAGTACCCGCAAATTTTTGACAAATTTTGAAGAAAACAGAATCCAAGAATCCATTTTGAGCAGTCAGAGTCCCGAAACCACATCTCAAAGTCATGGCCAACTACATTGGGGACCTTAATAAAATAATGGCTCATTCATTGGGTTATCCTTGATAAAAAAATGGTACATACCTTGGGTTAGCCCTGATAAATGAATGGTGCATTCCTTGGATCGATGTGTTGAAAGGAACATGAGATTATGGTTAGAGCTGCTATTGGAGTTGTTAAATTGCATAATTTTTATTTCTAAGTATTGTGATGTAAATTTAAATATATCTATATGGACGTAGAGTGCACCGAGGAGGTGCACGATTGTAGGGGAGGGGGAATGTAACATCCCCGCTATAATCCTCAATTTAATTAATTCTTATGTAGATATAATATCTGGCTACGACCAAAGCGATGTAATATGTGAATTGTATTTCTATGTTTTAGTAATAAAATGTGATGTTAGTTGCTAAGGGGACATGGACAGAGATGAGAGATGAATTAATCCACAAGAGAGAAGAGTGTCTAGGATAATGGCCAAGAGGGGCCAAAAGGGGAATTACCCATGTATATTAATCCAACCCATTTTCCTAAATTTGTTATTTGTATATGAACCTTTTAATTTTTTATTGAGTGTTCCCAAAGCCAATCATTGAATATATGTAATAGGGTGAGTGTGAGTGGTCACATCCAAAATTTATTTGGCACATGGGGGTTGAGTACAATCATCTTGGGGAAAAGTGTGAGTCAAGAAAGGAAAGACAAAGGGAGGAAATGCATATGGGTTGGGACAAAAGTTTTACACAAGAATGTTTTTGCATGAGGAGCAAGGGGAGAGCAAGGAAGAGAGCTTGGAGTTGATGCAGGCATGGAAGGAGAATTCTAGAGCATGTTGGAGCATTTTTGGAGCATATTGGAGCTGAAGACTGAAGAGCTAGGTTGTCAGGCCTGAAGAGTGAACTCCTATGTGAGTTGCAATAAATCAACAAGTATTTATTGTTATTGCTTGTAGATTTTTCCAACATCAGGTTCCCTTGAGTTCACAACTGAGAGATTCCTATCTACATGTGCCAGAGAGAACCTGATAAATGAATGGGATGCCCGAGGGACTGATATCAGTGAAGGGGTACATTTCCTGAGTTGGGCAGGTCAAGAGGAAGAGAGCTGGTGGAAAATCAGGATAGTTGTAGGAAGATATCAATGGGTTGTGATTTTTTGGATTAATAGCCTCAGCTCGGGGGTGATTGTTTGTTGAGTTATGGAACAACAAATTTATGGTTGGGTGGAATGTTCGTCCCAACAAGTTGGTTGAACAACAGATTTAAATGATAAGTGTTTTATCTTGTTAATGTGTTATTTTTATGTGTACAAATGTTGTGAATGAAATCTATGTATTTGAGAATGATTTATATGTTGATGTAATTAAGTTATTAATTGCATTTTCATGTTATTTTGGAATGGTGTAGATGCATGTAATTGAATATAAAAAACAATGTCTAAGCCTAGTTTTAATCTATAGCTGAAAGCTATGGGAAATCAATTGTTGTAAAAGAAGTAAATTAGTTAATAGAAATTTCATTTTTGTGAGTTTTATGCACCGTAATGTCCCTCAAATGGATAGGGGGGTGTTACAGTAGAGATCTCGAGCTCGACCAAACCACAAAAAAATGAATTTGAGCCAAAATGAAATCGACAACATTAAACAAACGAATAGACTGAGAGTTCGTTATGCATGCAAAGTAAAATGGCAGTGATCTGAGTTGAGGCGATTACCATGTGGCCAAATTAAATTGTGTGGGATTCGGTGCGATACATCGATCATTGATCTCACACCTACCACCTTCAATGTGATGGACATTGGTTCGAATCATTGCATTAATTCATGGCTCACAATTTGAGATTCATGCCACACAATATCAGGTGGTAGATTCATGGTACACGAAGTCTCCATGAAATTTCAAACTTGCATAATATATGATCATGATTGATGATATAGCCATGTTTTCCACTTAAACCATGCTTACCAATTAAACCATGTTTTCCAACATATATATGAGGTCAACAATATAACTTAACACTTAGTCATATATAATAATACATCCATGAACATGAGAAAATAGGAGAACAACTGCAAAACAAACGAAGACATACACATAAATAGTGTGGGTGGCACAAACTGTGCCTAACACCAAACTAATTCTTTGTTATTGCGAAACAATTATAATATGAGAATTATCGGCTTGGTTTACAACTCTGGCAGAGTCACATGACTCTCCTTTCCTCACCAAGACACTCATACACAGATCTGTCACACCAAGACTTTTTGTTGTAACTATCTCTACAACTTCCTACAATGCACCTCAGACATGCCCTTGATCGCAAACTTTTTGTCCCTTCGTTTCCACATACTTTTACCAAGCTAATGCAGATTTTAGTTCTGCCTCACACATGCCTCCAACATGCCTACATTTCCAAAATTCCCCAAAACCTCCTAGAGCATCGCACCCTTGGCTACTTGTCTTCCATCTTGGCAATTATTCCTTAGTTCAATGCCCCGGAGTTTCCTAAGACTTGTTCTCCAAATATATTATCAATATTCTATGCCTAAATTTGGTTGTGCACCCTTGCTCTTATAGGAACTCCAAGGGTCACTTGTGTGAAATGACATGTCTTTTGGGTGCGTCACGCCCCTTCACAAACCCACATTCAAACAACTTTTTGCACTGCTCCATGGACCCGATGTGCCCATCCAAGCTCGTGCACTTATCAACCATCATGTATCTGAAACTTGCAAGCCCCATCCTTGGGTGCTTTCCCTTTTCCTTGTGTGTTCTCTTGTGTCGATCATTGTGACTCCTTGTGGGTGTGTTGATTAGGGTCATCCAACCTCTCTGGTGTGCCCATGTTGTCGAGGGCAGATGGGTCTTCTCCCAAGTTTCCCGACCCTTTTTCCAAATGCAACCCAAGTATCCATCAATAATTTTAAGGTAAGTAAGGTATGTGCCCCCTTGGTGCCACACGTCACCATCATGCACCCAAGGTGTTCCTTCTCACACCCAAATGTTTCTATTTTCCCAACTGATCACATCCTCCCTATTCTCTTCATCTGTTCTGCCACCATATCTACCCAAGGAGCGTGCCCACTCAGTGGGTGTCATGGGAGACCTTACATCCTCCCCCTCTCCAAGTCATTGTCATCCTTGATAACATCCATCGATCTCTATGGCATCTCTACCCCATCTCTAAATCTTGTCACCACTCAATCACTGTTATCTCATCAATTTCCATCGTCAAAGAAAAATCTCTTTAGGAAGTTATTCAAAGTACACCCAAGTGTTGGATGCTCTTGACCCATGATGGCTTTGATACTTTGGCTCTTTTTTTTGTGTCATGTACATTGGATCCTCTCAAGTTTCAAGCTAGTTGGGTGATTAGTCCAACTATCATTTTTTTCACTAGAGAATACATGTATCCACATAGAACAAACTCTTTTTAGTCTACATCACTGCAATCATGTCCAACTCTTCTTGGTCTTGTTGAGTCGCCCACTGCAATATCAACCTGTTTGTTTCACTTAGCCAAACATCTTTGATTCTATACAAGGTCCTGCCCCTTGCCCTAATTTGGAAAGTCACCTCCATAACTCATTCATCACTTTGGATCTTACCTGCTTGTGTATTTTGATATCACCATTCTTGCTTCTTGATCCCAACAACATGTTTCTATCTTCTTTTTTTAGAAAGAAGAGTGTACCCAATAGCCACCACCAAAGCTATTGGCATACATCGTGTATGACTTGTTCTTTGTGTTGAAGTATCGCACGACAAAAAAACTTATTTCGATGTGCATCCCAACTCCTCAAGTCGTTTTGTAGTAAGTTGGAAGTCATATATCCCCATGGAATTCCTACAAAAGTTCACGATCATTATTGGATGTCGGCATTCAACTCCTATGTCTTTCACATATGTATCCAAATCTGGTTGAATAAGTTCCTCCATGCACTTCCTTAGCTCAAATCTTGGGGTTTCTATGATGAGTAAGTCTTCTACCTGATCTTACACAATGTCCATAATCTATTGTTAATGACTATTCGCTGGGGTATGTTTGCCCTGTTCCATGGAAAGTGAAGAGTTCAACTATCTCTTACAATTATGTTCATGGTTTCGCAGGTTCCTCAATCGACCAACCTTCTCCATGGTTTTCTTCACCAAAGTATTATTCACCGCCACTTGTTGCTCTTCTTTCCCTAGACTACTCAGAGATGTTGCAGAGTGGATGACTTCTCACTGTTGTGTCACATTGCAAGGCTTTTCAGTTCTCCCACTAACTCCTTCTACCAAAATGATCACATAAATTCTAAGCATCCTCCCAAGCTTCCTCTTCTTCTTCAAGGGTGTGCACATGGTGTTATGGCCTCATTCAAGAATACTAAGTGACTTTCATGAATGAGTTGAGATTATTTAGCAAGTTTGAGGAAGTCCAATACCAAGATCATCGCATGATCTTCCAATGGGGCTACCAACAGATCCATGTTGCCAAACCACTCCCCAGATCTCAATGGTGTTGAACAAAGAATCCCTGTTACCAGCACAACATCACTAATGACTTCAATACTTTACACATTCTAGTACAGTTCTCAAGTTTTTAATGAAGAGACTTTATGGCTCGTTCACTCACAAAACTATGGGATTCCCCCCTATCATCCAAGGCTTCCATATTTAGGCCACTTATTTTTGTGTCCACAAAGTAGATTCCTTCAGCTGTGTCACTTTATGAAAATTGTCCTTAACTTATTATCTTGAACTTTTTCATGCCTTCCACAAACGTTTCCATGACTTCTCTCATCTCTTCTGTCAATTTATGCACTTGAATCGTCTTTGCCAAGGTTTTTGACTCCTTCATTGTTGGTGTGAGTCAAGCCTCCTCTTCAGCCAACATATCCAACTTTCCTTCCATTGGGAAGTTCCTCATAAAGTTATTTTTCCAACAGATGTAACACTCAATCAACCTACCTTTCCTCACGAGTGGTCTGGGTTGATTATTTGTTGTCTCACTACCTTCACATTGGATTCTCTCCCCCTTGAATTATCCTAATGTAGTCAATGGAAAAGTCTCAATATCCCTCATTAATTCCTTTAGGGTGTTGATCTTGAACTCTATATGTTCATTGCATTCGTCCATCCTCTCCATAGCCTCTTGGAGTTTCTCGAATTATTGAGTTACATTGTCTCTCTTGACCTTCCAACCGTCATCACTTGCATCGTCCATTTCGCCGCTTGAAACACGTCACTTGATATTCTCAAGAGTTATGTGCAACTCCTCTGCATCGTCTCAATTCTACAATGAGTCCTGCGATCATCTACACATCCAAGCTCTTGGTTCACCCTTGCAAACTTCGCCCCGGGTTTGTGTATTGTCATAGGACTATGCCCAAACCACCTATGACAGAAAAAACCACCTTTATGAACCGTTTGTTGGAGTTACTTCACACACACCTAGGATTTATTTTTCCTAAGGTTTTTCTTTGTTTATTATTCATAATTAGTCATTATCCAATCTCCTATATTCTAGGGGAGAATATTCCACCTGGAGAATATTCTCTTCAATTGACACTTCAGTTTGACTAGTTGAGTTGAGTTTAGATGTTGCATTGGTTTTGTTAGCATGCAACATTGGGATCATCACCATGATAATGCGCACTTGCCTTGGGATCATCACCAGACTAGTGAATTACCCTTGATTGCTTGATATACTCCTCACCACACTCTGTTCAATCAGTTAACTGAAGACTGGTTGACTAGTTAACTCAACTAGGTGGCAGTTCACTCCCATAACTTCCCGAGAGACTAGACTAGGTGGCAGTTCACTCCTGTAACTGTTGGTGTGTGTCCAGATCACTCTGTACCACCACTATGGCGCATTGGTTCTCCTCCAGTGCACATTCATTGAGTTATACAGAATATATCATGTGTAAATTATTCATTATTCATTACGGTTAATGAGAATTCTTCCATTCTTTCTCTCCTTCTTCTTCTTTCTTAATTTCTCTTTGAAAATGTGTGTAGTAATTTTTAGCTAGATATATTATGTGCAGGTTCAACACATTTACATGGTATCAGAGCCGACGAACTGCTAAGAAAAAATCTACACCAAAATGTTTTGCAGGTACAAAAGATTGAAGACAACAAAAAGATGGATTTCCGAAAAGAATTCATTCTTACACCCTACAACTACTTTGCATGGAAGGAGAAAATAGTCATACATATCCAAACCATAGGATTGTATAGGTTAACCTTGAATATAGACACAAAACTGACATCAGCCATAGAAAAATCCAAGTACTTAAATCAAATGGATGAAGCATTTAGAACAATTTGCAGTCTTATTTCTCTTGATCTCCTTTTTCACATATCTTCCTGTAACACTCCCAATGAAGCCTAGACCACCTTGGAAGGGATATTTGGACAACATGATGAGATGAGGGGACACATGCTAGAGGTGTGATTTCTCACATTGGATCCAAAAAGCTTCGACAATATCCAATATTTCTTTACAAAATTCAAGGATTTACTGTCACAACTCAAAGCTTGAGGGGTTGATAATTCTAAGGATGAGAAACAAATGGTTCTCACCATTCTCTCCAAACTTGGTCCTAAATTATTTGTGTTCATGTCCACATTCCATTAAGTCATATTCGCCTCCAGAGCCACCTGGAAGATGCCCTCTCTTGAGGACTTTATTGAATCCCTTACACAAGAGCAAACCAAGCTCATAAACATGGGAAAAATCAAAGGCCCAAAGACGCATGCACTTACTGTTGAAGATGGAAGCCATAAATATCATAAATCTAAAGATAAATACAAAAGTAAATACCATGCACATCCGAAGAAAGAAGGGTACTCAAAGCCCTTCACTGATGCCTTCGGATCCAAAGGTAGAAAGGGGAGAAATTCACATATTGTCACAAAGGATTCCATCCAGAATCCGAATGCATGCAAAAAAAAAGATATAATGTCTCAAATAATTCATCAAAAAAACCTTGGAGATCACATCCCCGAGGGTGCCAAGAAGAATAAGCAAGAAGATCTGAATCCCAAGAAAGGCAATTCTAGCCATGCCTTGATTGCCATCAAATCCTCTCCCGATGCTTGGATTGTAGATTCAAGAGAATAAAATCACATGGCTGCCTCAAAAGAAGTCTATTCTTCATTGGATGCATGCATAGGTCCTCCAATTCTGATGGGGGGCAACTCTTCTATCGAAGTCACCAGCAAAGGAAGGATTGAACTCACCAACAGAATCTTCAAGAATGTGTTGCATGTTCCCAAACTTTCTGTCAACCTTCTCTCTGTGTATCAGATGAAGAATTTCAGCACTGGAAAGAAATTCATATTCACACCAAATGTCATGGAAATATATGACATGCAAACCAACTCCAGGGTTGTTATCGGTGAGGTAAATCATCAGTCTAGATTGTATACATTTTCTGAATTTATTGAACTAGATTCTGCTTTACTGCTTACTCATGCTGATGAAAGTAGTAGGATATGGCATGCAAGGTTTGGACATTTGAATTTCAGATATATCAAACATATTAGCAAGAAAATATTCATTGATGGTCTACCAGACATCCATTTCTCCAAGGGAGTATGTGAGGGATGTGTTCTTGGAAAACACCCTCAAGAGAAATTCAACAAAGGAAAGTCTCAAAGAGCTTCTGCACCTTTAGATATGATCCATAGTGACCTCATGGGTCATTTTCCGCATCCATCAATCAGAAAAATGAGGTTTGTTCTCATTTTTGTTGATGATTTCTCACGTTTTACATGGATTTACTTTCTCAGGGAAAAATCCAAGGTCTTTCAACACCTCAAAGATTTCAAAGCTCTGGTTGAGACACAGTCCGAAAAGAAAATCAAAGTACTCCAAACGAATAATGGGGGAGAGTATGTCAATCATGATATCCATAATATTTTCCATGAGGCAGGGATTCAGTTGCAGTACATAGTTCCTTACACTCCACAGCAAAACGGAGTTGCTGAGCGGAAAAACAGATCTCTAAAGAAGATGGCATCTTGCATGCTACATGCAAAGTCACTACCACAGAGACTATGGGCCGAAGCACTTAATTTTTCAAAATACATCCAAAATAGATCTCCCCATATATATTTCAAGGATAAGACCCCCTACGAGGCTTGGAGTGGCCTCAAACCAAAAGTGACCCACTTTCATATTTTTAGTTCACGTGCATGGGCCCAGATTCCCTCTGAAAAGAGGAAGGCACTTGATCCACAGAGCACTGAGTGTATTTTTGTTGGATAACCCGACAATGTGAAGGGATATAGACTTATTAATATTTCCTCAGACCGTCTCATCATTGAGAAAAGTGTCCAATTCGAGGAAAGTGTCTCGCATGTACCTCAACAGTCGCATGTAGACACCTTCATTCTTCCACCTGTCTGAGATGATGAGCATGCACATGCCGACTCTTCTTCAGATGATATTTTTTACTCAGGGGAATCATATGATTCATATACAGATTCAATACAATCAGATGCAGAGTCAGAGCATCCAAATGCATTTGCAGAGCCATAACAGAGGCCCAAGTGGGCATAGACTACTCTTCAGGATGCAGGGGATCTCGTTGGTGATCCAGCCGATACTAGGAGGACTATATATGATTTTGAGGAGCCTCTTGTTGTACTCACTGCCACTCAATCATTTCCCTCCAAGCATCTTTTCTTGGTTTAGTTTTAAGATCCACAGTCTTATGGCGAGGCTACTGGAAATCCCTTTTGGGAATCCGCCATGCAGGATGAGTACAACTCCCTCCTTGAGAACCAGACTTGGGATCTAGTTCCCCTTCCTTCTGGGAGGAAACTTGTCATCTTGTCAGATGCATATGGGTCTATAGGACCAAGAGTGCACTGGATGGAAAGATTAGCAAATACAAAGCCAGGCTTGTTTCCAAAGGATTTCAGCAGGTGCATGGTATTGACTATGATGAGACCTTCGCTCCAATAGCGAATATGGATTCCATACAATTGGCACTTTCCATTGCGAGAACCAAGGGATGGGAAGTCCATCATATGGATGTGAAGAAGACATTTCTTCACAGTGATCTATTTGGGGAGATCTATATGGAGCAGCCCCATGGATTTATACAGGACTCATATTTGGTCTGTCAACTGAATAAGTCCCTTTATGGCCTCAAGCAGGCTCCGAGAGCATGGTATGCCAAGATGCACTCCTACCTGTTGTCATAGAACTTTGTACGTTGTAAATCAAACCCAAATGTCTACATTACCAAGATGGTTGATTCAATTCTACTCTTAGTTATGTATGTTGACGATTTATTGATCACCGGTTGCTCGACTTCTGCGATTACTACAGTCAAGAGGATTCTACATGACAGGTTTTTTATGATGGACATGGGTCTTCTACACTTCTTCCTTGGATTTGAGACTAGTCAGGATGCATAAGACATCAAATTATCTTAGGAAAAGTATGCATGAGATCTCCTTGAGATATTTCACATGAAAGACTGCAATTCTTCTTAGACTCCTTTCTTATCAGGATTCAAACTTAAGGATGGCGGGGAGACTCCATTGGTTGATAGCACACTATAAAAACAACTAGTGGGGATCCTGTTGTATGTCACACACTCTAGACCAGACCTCTCCTATGCATTTGGTGTAGTTTCTAGGTTCATGCAGGAGTCGCATTAGCTACATTGGAAGGTTGCAAAGCATATCCTTCGATACGTACAGGGCACCATCACCTTTGGGATTCCTTATGCAACATAATCTACATTAGATCTCATCGAGTTTACTGATTATGACTGGGCTGGCGATAGCACTGATTGCAAGTCCACATCTGGTTACTCACTCAGTCTTGGTTCCGGGCCTATCTGTTGGTCGAGCATGAAGCAAGCTACAATTTCTCTATCTTCTGCCGACGAAGAGTACAGAGGGGTAGTTAACATAACCATTCATGCTTTGTGGCTAAAACATTTTATCACTGAGTTGGGAATTCAGTTTCATTGGTTGATCATCATATGGTGTGACAACCAAAGCACTCTAAAGTTCTACAGAGATCTAGTTTAAAGGTAGTGGATGAAGAACATCAAGATCCACATGCACTGCATCCGGGACTTAGTACACAAGGAGATCATCGACCTACAGTTATGTCCTTCATAAGATCAGATGACATACATCTTTACCAAGACCTTCACTAAGCAGATGTTCCATTCTCTATGAAGTCATCTTGGAGTGAAGGACACAGTTGCCTAGCAACTGTAGTTCTTCTTTTTACATACACTGTACCTTGAGGGGTGGGGGGGTTCCCATGAGGTTTTCCCTCTTTCCTCACTTTATTTTCAGTGTATATTTTGTATTTGGGTACCTAACATGGTCTCGTTTATGAGACCCATTCTTTATTTTCACCATAGTAATGTTTAGGATGGGTGTTGGAGTTACTTCACACACACCTAGAATTTCTTTTTCCTAAGGTTTTTCCATGTTTATTAGCCATAATTAGTCATTATCCAGTCTCCTATATTTTAGGGGAGAATATTCCACCTGGAGAATATTCTCTTCAATTGAAACTTCAGTTTGACTAGTTGAGTTGAGTCCAGATGTTGCATTGGTTTTGTCACCATGCAACATTGGGATCATCACCATGCTAATGTGCACTTTCCTTGGGATCATCGCCATACTGGCGCATTACCCTTGATTCCTTGATCATCTCCTTACTACACTTTGTTCAGTCAGTTAACTGAAGACTGGTTGACTAGTTAACTCAGCTAGGTGGTAGTTCACTCCCGTAACTGCCTGAGAGACTAGACTAGGTGGCAGTTCACTCCTGTAACTATTGGTGTGTGTCCATATCACTCTAGACCACCACTATGGTGCATTGGTTCTCCTCTAGTGCGCATTCATTGAGTTATACAGAGTATATCATGTGTAAATTATTCATTATTCATTACGGTTAATGAGAATTCTTCCATTATTTCTCTCCTTCTTCTTCTTTCTTAATTTCTCTCTGCAAATGTGTGTAGTATTTTCTAGATAGATTTATTATGTGCAGATTCAACACATTTACACCGTTCACCAAGGTATGCACCCAAATTTCTCTACCTTTAATTTATGTGTTCGAGTGTGTGACAAGTTCTATGATAGTCATGTGTTTTTTTGCCTTTCCCAAGTGCTCGGTTCACCCTCAAAACTTTGTTCTTGACCTGCTCAAGGAGTGCATCGAGGTTTGTTCACAAGTCACAACTTCGTATGCAACTCATTCCTTCACTTCTGTCACAAACCACCAATTCTATACTCAGGTTGCCTCTATGATGGGTCAGTGCACCTGAAAAACCCTCACCAATCCTATTCTCAAAATACTTTCTCAACAAGTGTGCCCCCCCCCAACTATTTCGACTTCAGTAGTGGTGAAGAGACAAATCTATTGTGATATCACATGTCACGAAGGTGAAAGTGTGATGAAGAGCTCGCCGAACTATTTCTCAATTGTTTCTCTAATACCACCTATCACGAAGGTGATAGAAAGGTGAAGATCTCACCAAACTCTCTCTCAAAGTTTTCTCAAATACCACTTATCGTTGACATAGTGGTGAAAAGCTCACCAAACCTTCATCAAAATCTGTAATGAATCTACTATGATACCACTTGTCATAACCTAAAAGGAGGCTCGTTCAGATATTGCAATCATTCACCTCCTGAGGGCGTGTGACATTGTGACAGTTCTTACTTGGTTTCTTGGCACACCAAGAATACTTCGTCTGGACTACACCTCTTCACCTAGAGCATACCCATACTCTGTTCTAGGCTACCAATGAGTCACACTCCTACTCTAGTAAAACTCTTGTATAATTAGACAATTTTTAATAGTTTAACACGTATTCATATATAAACATACATCCATGAACATGAGAAACCAAGAGAACAACCACAGAACAAACAAAGACATACACAAAATAGTGTGGGTGACACAAACCATGCCTAACACCCGACTAAATCTTTGTTATTGCAAAATAGTTACAATATGAACACTACCGACTCAATTTACAACTTCGACAAAATCACATGAATCACTTCATCTCACCAAGACACTCATACACAAATATGACACACCAATACTTTCCATTGCAACCGTCTCTGCAACCTCCTGCAGTGCACCTCAGACATTCCTTTGACCGTATAATTGTTGTCCCTTCATTTCCATAGACTTTTACCAAGATAACACATATTTTAGTTCTTCCTCACACATGCCTCCAATAGACCCACGTTTTCAGACTTCCCCAAAACCTCCTAGAGTGTCCCACCCTTCACTACCTCAGTTCGTTGCCTCAGACTTGTTCTCGAAATCTCTTGCCAATCTTTTATGCCTTCTTTTGGTTGTGTAACATTGCTCTTATGGGAACTCCAAGGGTCACTTGTGCAAAATTTCATGTCTTTTGGGTGTGTTGTTCCCATTCACGAACCAACACTCAAATGACTCATTGTGCCCCTCTGTGGACCTAGTGTGCCTATCCAAGCCCATTCTCCCATCAATCATCATGTGTCTTGGACTGGCACATCCCATCCTTGGGAATGCACCCCTTTCCTTGTGTGTTATCTCGTGTCGATCATTGTGAGTCCTCGTGGGTGTGTCTATGGGGTCGTCCAAATTCTCCTATCCGCCCATGCTGTCGAGGGTAAACATGTTTGCTCCTTGGGAATGCTCCCAAGTTGCCCCACTCTTGCCCAAACACAACCCAAGTCTTCATAAATTGTTCTAAGGAAAGTAAGGTGTATTCCCCCTTGATGCCACATGTCACCATCGTGCGTCAAAGGTGCTCCTACTCACACCCAAATATCTTCNATGCTCCCAAGTTGCCCCACTCTTGCCCAAACACAACCCAAGTCTTCATAAATTGTTCTAAGGAAAGTAAGGTGTATTCCCCCTTGATGCCACATGTCACCATCGTGCGTCAAAGGTGCTCCTACTCACACCCAAATATCTTCATTCACCCAACCGATTGCTTCATCCTTATGCTCTTTATCCATTTCATCATTGAATCTTCCCAAGGAGCGTGCCCACTCGGTGGGTGTCATTGGAGACCTTACATCACCTACATCATAACCAAGAATAATGAGAGAAAGAATAATGAATTGTATTGATTCAATGTAAGAATCGAATAATACACATGATATACTCTACATGGCTAAATTAATGTGTCATAGTAGTGCTCTAGCGAGATCTTGACACTCACTAACGAAAACCAGAGTGAACTACCACCTAGTCCTAGTTAACCAGCCATGCAGTCATCAGTTAAATAGTGAAGACAAGTGAAGTGGAGAGAATACCATGCATGCACATGGGTAGTTCCCTCCTGGTGATGATCCCAAGGTAAGTGCACCTTCACTAGTGATGATCCCAATGCAAGCATGCAACACTTGGTGATAACACGGAGGTTGCCATGCATGACTCAGATTCACTAGTTTAATTGACATACAAATGAATGATGATTGAAGATGAGTAACATCTTTATTTTTGGAGGGAATATTCGTATCTATGAATGGTGCCCTCAACTTAGGTTAATAAACTTAGGAAAAAAAACTACTATATGGGTGTGAGTGTGTAATATCTCCAATAAGTACCACTCGGTAACATAACACAACGCCTAGTAGAAGTGCGTCATTGTAACACACTTATACTCCTCTCTAAGGCACACTACCATAAGATTTCAATCTAATATGAAAAATAAATAGAAATACAATGCAACATGTCCAACAATCATGCATCTAATGGCACTTCTAAGATACATGAACATAAACTAAAACAACAACATATAAAATACTAAACTGCAATTCTTGCGAGCAAAAGTTTCATGGGGAAATTTTTTATTTCAGCATATGATTCTACTGGAAAAAATGCTTTATCATAGATTGATCTTCCACGTGAAGATAATTTTGATTGGTTTGCGAATCACCGGCTGCGGGTGAACTATTGTTAATGCTTCATTCTAATGTGGCGTGCAAAGGTTTCCTCGCTAGGATTATGGTTCAATATCTGTGTACTCGACTCTTATTTGTTAGGGGGAAATGATTTCCAAGACAAGTTAAGGTTGAAAGTAAAAAGACAGGTTTAAAATAGAAAAAGGAAACTTGATTAGGCTTGTGACCTACAGGTTTCCAAAAAGTCTTAGGGTGTAAAAATTGAATCCCATCCCCGATGGTAAGAACCTGCCCAAAGACGTTGCAAAACTTCCATAAGCTTGTAATTTTGGAAACGACATGGAAACCGCAGGATTTCCATTTTCTACAGAGACCACAAGATTGGTAAAAACTTAGGAATTACTCTTTGATTTGTGTAGCTAGTGTAAGAATTTATTAGAGGCGGTTCATTTCTTTTCTATGGAACAAAAAAATTTAATGGGAATTGGTGCATGAACATCACAATGTTGGTGTCCTCCTCTATTACGAGTTGTATCTGAGAAATAGAGTTGTATCTTAGAAGGAAGAAGAACTGGGGTTTCTTCTATCATCGAAATCCTTGTCTTTTAGGTCCTCAATTCTTTGCTTCCTTCCCTTAAATTTAGGTGCCATACTCACTATACCAAATTCAATTGCAGAAAAAATTACACTAATAAACTTCATTAAAAAAAACATATTTTCTTCTTACTAGATTTTAATAGGAGTCTGCAATACAATATCGTAAATATTTAATAAACTTCATTAAAAAAAACAGGTTTTCTTCTTACTGGATTTTAATAAGAGTCTGCAATACAATATCATAAATATTTTAGTAGCTATATAGCTGTTTGCAAACTTATTAGTAGATACAAAGGGTTTAGAAGTACATTCAGTAGATTTCAACAAATAAACTAGGTTCTTTAATACTAACAATATCTTATCGAAAACTATGGAATACTACGCAAAAATGTTAGGATGCTCAAAGAGAGATTATTCTCTATGGATGGAAATTTAAACCGAAATTTAATCGATCTTTCCGTGGATTTATCTTTGGTAATTCTCCGCGCACGGCAAGCGTCCGTGATCATTCTCCGTGGATGGAAATTTAAGCCAGCTATGGAATTTCACTTTAATCGATGTTTCTGTGGGCCTCTCTGTGGTAAATCTTCGTGGACGACAAACCTCCTTGGAAGGAGTGATCATTGATCATTCTCGCGGATGGAAATGTAAGCCAGTTGTGGAATTTAATTGTAGATTGAAATTTAATCGATCTTTCTATAGTAATTCTCCGTGGGCGACCAACCTCCTTGGAACGAGTGATCATTGATCATTCTCGTGGATGGAAATTTAACACAGTTGTGGAATTTAATTGACCTTTCTGTGGAGTCTCTCTGTGGTAATTCTCTGCGGATGGAAAGACTCCTTGAAAGCAGTGATCATTATCCGCAGATGGAAATTTAAACCAGTTGTGGCATTTAATAGATTTTTCAGTGCGGCCTCTATGCGGTAACCATCCTAAAGAAATTCCTCAGCCTGGGATAAGTCAATAGTTGAATTTGAGTCTATTCAATGGTATAAGTAAGTGGTTGAATGTGAATTTAATCGATGTCGTAGTCTAAATGACATCATGAGGAAATTCCTCAGCCTGGGATAAGTTAGTTATTGAATTTGAATTTAATATATGCTAATGAGCTAATATAGTAACATATGATAATGAGGAAAGTACTCAGTCCTTTGCCCCCTTTGAATTTAATATATGCTAATGAGGAAAGTCCTCAGTCCTTTTCCCCTTCTTACGATTCCATAATATATGCTAATGAGCTAAGATACTCATATGAACAACATGCTACCATATACACAGATATCTCACCTCCCATCAGATTGATTGCTAACATGTTCTCCATACTATATAAGATATATCCCAAATCCATTTTAAATATCGTTGCGCATTTCTTTCATATTTTCGCAGTTGCCTCATCAATTTTCCTCTCTCTCTCTCACGCGAAGAGTTCTCTTCATATTCTATCGGATCCCACATCATCTATGGAGCAAGTGTGGGAGACAGTGATCCCACATCATCTATGGAGCAAGTGTGGGAGACAGTTCCGGTGGCAGCATCATACCAACTTTTCATAAACCACGGGGACCCGTCAAGAAGACTCTTGCCAGCCTCACCTACCATCGCCTCACAAGGTATGGGTTGAGTGTCTTTATGGATAAGAATGAACTTTCTCCCCTGCAATCCTCGACACCATTCAGAGTGCCTCGGTTCATGTCGCCATCTTTTCTGAGCGTTATGCTGAATCGAGTTGGTGCTTGGATGAGTTGAATTAGATTTTGAGATCACATCATAAGCGCAACACCAAGATTATTTCCCATGTTTACAGACGTCAAGCCTTTGGACCTTCGTCACATTGAGAGCGAGTGTTATGCAGACACCTTTGAAAAACACCAATACAAATGCAGAGTCACCATGGAAGTCTTGGAGAAATGGAAGACAATCCTCAACAAAGCGTCCCATATTTCTGGCTTGCTGTTTAAAATGAATGAAAGGTGAATCCATACTTCACTTATTGCAAATGTTGAAGTATATATATTGAAAACTTTGGATGTATGATATTCGGTTCTAACAATCCTAAATGTTAACCCTCCAGAGTGGTACAAATATCGTTTGGAGTAGCACAAGATTCAATATGAAACAATAGATCGAGAGACATTAACATTCAAATGAGAGCGTAGGCCTCATCCATGTGGTTGAAGTATTTGGATTTCTCTATTGATGATTTTGGTTCTATCTATATAGCTATGATTATTTGGTACAAGCTTCTACCTCTGAACTGAAGTAGGATTTTTAGTTTCCACTTGAAATAGGTGTGTGGCATTTGAAGAGTTGACACAGAAAAATCCATTCTTTTTGACTTATGAAATCTTCTACACCTACAAATGATTGTCTGTGCACCTTCTTCCTAGAAATCTTTCGGCTCTGATACCATGTGAAGTTTCAGTAAAACCTACACAGAGAACCTAGCTAGTAGAAATTCACACAAAGATCGCAAAAGAAACAGGGAGAGAGATAGAAGAGAATGAGAGAAAAAATAATGAATTGTATTGATTCAATGTAAGAATCAAATAATACACATGATATACTCTACATGGCTGAAGTAATGTTCCATAGTAGTGATCTAGAGAGATATCGACACTTACTAATGGAAACCAGAGTGAACTACCACCTAGTCCTAGTTAACCGACCATGTGGTCGTGAGTTAAATAGTGAAGACAAGTGAAGTGGAGAGAATATCATGCACACACATGGGTAGCGCCCTCCTGGTGATGATCCCAAGATAAGTATGTCTTCATTAGTGATGATCCCAATGTGAGAATGCAACACTTGGTGATGATAGTGAGGCTGCCATGCATAACTCAACTTCACTAGTCTAACTCACGTACAACTGAATGATGATTGAAGATGAGTGGCACCTTTATTTTTGGAGGGAATATTTTCATCTATGAATGGTGCCCTCAACTTAGGCTAGTAAACTTAGGGAAAAAAATTGATAGGTGGGTGTGAGCATGTAATATCTCCAATAATTACCACTCTGTAACATACGACAATGCCCAGTAGAGGTGCATCATTGTAAAAACCACTCTGTAACAACTCTATTACAAATTGTAAAGCACTCAGGCTCCTCTCTAAGGCACACTACCATAAGCATGCCCAACAAGCATGCATTTAATGGCACTTCTAAGAAACATGGGAATAAACTAAAACAACAACACAAAACAACATATAAAATACTAAACTGCAATTCTCGCGAGCAAAAGTTTCACGGGAAAAAAATATATTTCAGCATTTGAATCTAACCCACCTACAAATGTCTTCCTGTTAGGATTGCGGGTTAAAGTTTCACAGTGATATGATTCTGTTGAAAAAACTGCTTTATCATAGATTGAGCTTCCCTACAAAGATAATTTTGTTTGGTTCTTGAATCAGGGGCTACTGGTGTACTATTGTGAACGTCTCATTCTAATGTGGAGCTCATGTGCAAAGGTTTTTCCGCTAGGCTTATGGTTCAATATTTGTGTACTTAACTCTGATTGGCTCACGAGAAATGATTTCTAAGACAAGTTAAGGTTGAAAGTAAAAAGAAACGTTTAAAATAGAAAAAGGAAACTTGACTAGGCTTGTGACCTGTGGGTTTCTGAAAATTCTCTGTAGTAATCCAAATATAAAATAGTATGCAAAAAATAAATAATTAGCTAGAAATGGAAGAGAAATAATGATATAACCATAACAATACCACAATAATACCAGAATAACACCAGAAAGAGCACTTTGATTACTGAGAGCAATGTTCACTTTTCTCTTCGAGGGGGAAACCTCCAATAGAGCAGAGCTCTATTACAATAATATCCAAGAAAAAACTTATCATACCTTCTATTCCTATTTATACTAAATCTATCTATCCAAAAGAACAATCTAGAGGAAGATCCTTCTAAAAGCGGAAGCTTCTATTAGGTCTTCTTACATTTGGCTTATTCCTCCTTATTGCTAGGCCTTATTAGTATTGACCTTTATTACATGGAAATATATTATTTTACCCACTTGAGGGGTTAGGTAGGTTAGGTCCCTAACATTCCCTCCCCCTTAAAATCATCCTTGTCCTCAAGGCTTGAGATGAGAAAATTGTTGCAGAATGTTAGCAGGCTCCCAGGTGGCATCTGCTGGAGTTGTATCTTTCCACTAGAGTAACACTTCCTTGATGGTACGTTGTCGAAGAAGACGCTCTCTTTGGTCCAAAACTACTTGTGGTTGCAACCAAATGGATCCTTCTTCATCCAACTCGGGAAGGTTGGTTTGAGTTTGGCACTTAGTTCCAATCACCTTCTTTAATAAGGAGACATGAAAAATAGGACGGAGCTTAGAATGATTGGGAAAAGCTAATTGATCGGCTTGTTGCTTCATGCAATTTTGATCCATGACCAAATTCTCTTTGAGGGTATGAAGAATAGCCTCACGAACTATAAGTGTTTGGTCAACTGCTTGGACCTTCGATACACCTGACATGTAGGAGAGAAGGAAAGGTGGTTTTTGTCCATATACTACTTCAAAAGGAGTCATGCAAGTAGTTGTATGGTAAGAAGTGTTGTACCACCATTCAACTAATGGTAACCATTGAGCCCATTGATTTTTCTTTTCAAAGTAAAAACACCTCAAATAAGTCTCCAAACACTTGTTGACGACTTCAATTTGACCATCAGTCTAGGGATGATACGTGGTGCTTAGATGCAATTGAGTGCCCTGTAGTATGAACAGTTCTTGCAAAAAATTGTTGGTGAAAGTGGGATCTCAATAAAAAACAATAGAATGAGGCATGCCATGAAGCTTGAAGATATGATCCATGAAAAGTTGAGCCACATTGGATGTGGTAAATGGGTGTTGAAGAGCACATAAATGAGCATACTTGATCCACAACCACCATGATGACTGACTTATTGCCTGATTTAGGTAATCCCACAATAAAATCCATAGAGATGTCCCTCCAAATAACAGGTAGAATCGGAGGCGGTTGGAGTGTTCCAGGAGGTTTGATGGTTTTTCCTTTTTTGTGTTGACAAACATCACATTCTAGTACAAAAGTGTGAACGTCCTTTTTCATACCATCCCCAAAAAAATAATTTTTGACCCATTCATAGGTTTTGGTAAACACTGAATGCCCAACTGTGGGAGTAGCGTGAAGCTCAAAAAGCACCGTGGATTTAAGTGGTGACTGTTTACTTAGATACAAATCACCTTTGTAGCGAAGCTCATCATTGTGCCAAGAGGACGCTGGGGAAACTGGAGAGTTGGATTGCAATTGTTGGATTAGATGTAATATTTTAGGATCCTGTATCCATTCTTGGCGCACAGCTTGGAGCCAATCTGGTACAATGAAGGAGAGGGAGAAAAGGGATCCTTCATCTTCATATTTTCGAGAAAGAGCATCAACAACCAGATTTTCCTTGCCTTTCTTGTAAATGATCTCATAATCATAACCAAAGATCTTAGTTACCCATTTTTGTTGCTCTAGGGAGGAAGGTCATTGCACCAGAAAATACTTGAGGTGTAGTGAACCAATTGCTCTGATACCAATTTGTAGTGTACCCTTCACTACTCAGGTTTCCCAACCTCACAGTTTACCATTCCTTACATGGAATTATAAGCAAGTGCATTTAAACACAATTAAACACACTTAAATTACAGAGTGAAACATATCTGGGTACTGCTATAATTAAATGTTCCATAACATTCATCATTAATTCATTTACACAGCAGAAAACATGATACAAAACAGCACAGTCAGGTTCAAATGTAATAAACCATATTTCAAT
>SNQJ01S0018398.1:148139-165070 GCA_010110895.2 Picea sitchensis | reverse complement strand
CGAGTGACCTTATTCTTTCACACTCGTTAAATTGGTCCAGAAGAATATTCCTGACGGAGTCCATAGTTAAGCTTTTTTTAGACTCCTTAAAAGTGAAAAAATAGCCGAGAGATCTTGTCCTTGTCACACTCGTTAAAATGGTTTTGAATTGACATCTAATCAGTGCTGGTTTATCCCTTTTTCGAACCGACTAGACTATTGTCAAAAAAGGTACCCCAGCGGAGTCTCCTTTTATGCTTTTTCATACTCTCTTAACATGAAAAACCACCGAGCTTACCTTCTCTGGGCTCGTTAAACTTACATTGAAGGACATTACCATTGTGTGTTCTATCAACTGCATTTGCATACCTTATCCACCAGCCTTATGACAGTTTGCTTCTGCGTCTTAACACCTTTGGCCACCGGAGGATTTTTCTCGAGTATCACTTTACCAGAACATCAGTCTTTTCCTTGTTCCTTGAGCTTGTATGTTTGTGGTACTCGCTCCTCCATTGTAACGTGATATTCCTTTATTCTTTTTCAAAAATTATCAAAAAGAACAAAAAAATCAAATATACCCCAAAAAGAGGATGGGAAAAGTATTTTCTTTATTGGCAGCATAATGAGTCTCCCTTGGATAAAGAACATCTGTCCATTTGATCATCAGACCAAGGGATGTAGTATGACCTTAGGAATCTTATTCTCTCTATATAGAGTTGTGTCCTCCACCGTTTGGTTACTCTTCCAAACATATGGAGAGTTTGCATTGCCTCCTGCTTCGTAGACTTATGATTAACATATATGCTGCCTAAGTCTTATCAATTGTCATGCTATTATCCAAGGGAAGTTGGTCACTAAGCCTGAATCAGCCCCTCTTCAATATGTCTCTTGTCCGCATACCCAACCATCCTGAACGTCCAATCAAGTCCTTGTTCGAAATCACTAAAGCCTTCAGTCCGATCATCAAGATTATCAAGTCCATAATCGACGAGAAGTCGAAGACCTCTGGGTAGTGCAGTCATACACTAATATTACACTCCTACCCGAGTTCTAGAAGATTTTGAAGTTGTTGCTTGAGCTCTGAAGTACAACCATCAAGCCGAATCAGCTTCTGGGAGATGGATACTCTATATGTATATCTTTATGATTTCGAGATGTAGCTCCACTGTGTATTATTCGCGGCTACTCTTTATAGTTATTTGACATGGATCTACAGTGTATTTGATCGGTAGACATGGTTCTATTTTATCCCAAGCATGGGTATGTCCGCCTCGGTGAGACATTTGTTATTTTGCAGACGACACCTCCTGGTTCCTAATTCTTGGGCTCACTCATTCAGCATATCAGTAGACATTGGTAAAAGATTGATAATGTATTTTGGCCATCAGATACTCCTCTAACCTCACACATTAGGGGGCATATGTTATAACCCTAAATTGCACCACACATGCTTACCTGGCATCAGGCCAGCTCATATCCCTTCCTTGCCAAAAATATGTTGAACAAACTCTTGAAAATCCTCTTGGGTCAAGGCCCACGCGCATTAACCCATTACTGCACGCGTGTGCACGTTGGCAGGCCCACTACAGCCCGCGTGTACCTAACAAAACACAAAAATAGGAAAGTTGTCGATGGGACAAAAAGCTATGGGTCAGTTAACTGAAACTCCCAGCCATGCATGGTTGAGAGTTCATCCAAAACCCTATCTCCTTCTAGCCTATAAAAGAAGGGGTAGGGGTACCATTTGGAGGAGGAAGAATATAGCGAAGAAACTCTACCCATTTTCCGAATCCATATTCCCAACCCTTTAGCCTTTCCTCAATCCAAAAGAGAATTAACGCAATGCAGTTGGAGGACAAAAGAGGAGGATCCCAGGATCAGGATCAAGGAGCGGTGGACGGTCTCGACTTTGATTGTAAGTTGAATCATTGTTAAAATAATAAAAGAATACTTTTCCCGTCCCAATGCATGAGTTATCTATGGTTTGTTTAATTTATGCTTAATTTCTACCCTCAAGTAGAAAAGTAGCATGCATGCATAGTTGTTTGTCTTGACTGCAGGTTATCTTTGGAAGGAGTAGCACAAGCAAGTGGGCAAAGGGCAACGAAGGATCTACACCAAACATCAGTAACAAGGTTAGTAGTTACTTTCCATGAATGTATTGTGAAAGAGGGGTTTAAGTTTTAGGTGGTAGGTTAAAAGTAATTTCTTTACGGTCAAAATCTGCATGCAAGTCTGACCCTAGTTTGCTAGTCTGTAGGGTATTTTTCCCGAAACAAATGCGGCCTATATAAGGTCTGGACGCGTGTACCTGCGCCCTACCTTCCCATAGCCCACGTGTACACGCTAGCTGAGGAAGTATCAGTCGCGTGTATGATTCCATAAAATTTCTTTTAGAGAGACAGTCATCATCTCCCCTTTTATAAATAATCATGTTCATGGGTTTTCTGGACCTCTTTCTAGTCTTTGTTGTTTGCAATCTATATCTTAGCTTTCACCTCAGATTGTTTTGTTATATGACGTTTTCCTTGAATTGTTTTCTTTTTTTCTGTTAAATTAAGTGTCTGAGTCTTCAAGAGATCCCATTTCTCAGTACTAGTAGTCTCTGCCTAGGATGGATTTCTTGGATTTTCATTTATCTTAGAGTTTCAAAAGTACACGCGGCCTGTATAAGGTTTGGACATGTGTACACACACCCTAACTATACAAAGCTTGCGTGCACACACTTGTTGTTGAATTGTCAGCAGTGTGTCTGTGGAGAATTTTTTTTTTTAAGGTAAGGAAGTCATCCTTTCCTTCGACAAGAGTTATACCTCTCATTTTTTTGGGTCTCTGTCATAGTGGTCAGTAACTTAGGTTTGATCACATAAATAGCTTTCTTTTTCATTAAGAAGTTTTCCTCAAAAATTTCTTTTTATAGTGTTTTTTTTAGACAAGTGTGAGAGTCCAGTTTTAATTTTATTGAAGGTTATTTTTAAAGTGACTCTTTTCGATCTGTGCTTAGGCCATAAGTTTCCTTGGTTTTTACTTGCTGATATTTTTCCTTTTTGCTTTGTGAGCATTCGAATAAAAAAAAATGTTTTATTTCTTTGTTTGGTTAAATAGTGTTGGTTTGCATTAGTAACCAGGGAAAAGTCTTTTCTTTCATAAGTTGTTGACGGTTTACTTAGATCATCAGTATCTCGTAGTTGACTGAAATCCTGCTTTGAGTTTGTTGTTTAAAGATCTTAGAAAATTTTTAGTTTGAAAAGTTGTTTAAGATTTGAGTCAAGAAGAAGTTATTTTGTTTCCATCTTTCTGTTTATTTTTCTTTCGTCTTTCAAACATCACTAGTTCAACTTTCATAACCTTTGACTTAATGCAAGCCATAAAAATCAATGCTAAATCTAAAATTCATTAGACTTTTTATGTTTGTAGGGTCAACCAACTAGTTTAGGGTTAGGGCCTTGAATTAGGTTGGAGAGGAAACTCTTCAAGGCCATTAAATCCAACATCGGAGTTTGAGTTAGGGAGTGTCAAAGTCCAGTATCATGAAATTTATTTAGGACCCCCCTCTAACACAACAGCTAAACACAAGGTTGCGTGCGGGAAGGTAGTGGAGATAACCCCTCCAAAGTTGGACCAATCGTCGTGGAGAACACATATAGAGGGCTTATCTTGGGATTCCGTCGATTTCATTTGCAATGGAGCTTCGTGAGTCTCGAATCCATTTGAGGTCCTTAGTTGTCTTCCAGACCACTTTCCTTTGATACCCTTGATAGGTTTTGGGCTCGATACCCTGCTAATTCTGGTCTACCCGAGTTTTGACTATACTCGCCTAGTGACTGTTCGCACGTTGGCAACCTAGTTGCCTATCTTTTTTATAGACATACACAGGTGACTGCGGGGGTATATTGCAGTACCTAGGATAGACATCGGGCCATGATTTGTATATTATACCCAAAGGGTGCTTCCGTGTTCGAGTTTCACTTGAACCGGTAAGTTTCTCTAGTGTTGGTTGTTGTAACTATTCTTCCAACTAGTTTAGTGTTTGCTTGTTTTATCTTAGAGGGACATTTTTAGTGTGTGTTGTTTTTGAACAAATATAAATCCCTAGTGTGTCTTTGATCTTCTCACATAGTGGAGGATCACAAGCTCCGCCAGTCACAAATGCTTTTGGCACTATCACTGGTTACACTGGAGCCACCTCCACCACCACTAACGCAAAAACTACACCAAGAAGGGTCTTTTGAAGCGACCGGGTCACGGGAAATTGTACCCAACCAACATCTGGAGGAAACAACCATTTTATACCTTGGAGTGAAAGCTCTTGGTCCATCCAAAAATCCAACCACTGATCTTTCGGCACCCATCATCGTACAGATTCACCCTTACGAGTGCTAGATAGTGTTGCACATAGAAATGGAAACAAATGCTACCACTTCTTCTAGGAATACTTCAATTCCCACTACGGTTGTCACCACGGGGGATATTCCACCTCCTCACCTACCGTCACCGGTCCAAGACACCATGGTATTGACCACCTCTACCTCAAGAAATGGTCCAATCTTGTCTACGACAGTGGCCACTGCCCCTTTCACACTGAGTGCGACAGGCCCTCTGTTCTCATACGGGATGCCTAGCTCAGGTACAAGTCCTATACTTTCCTACTCCACTTTATAGAATTTAGGTTTGGGGGTAGGGAACTCTAACGCTCCTCTATAAGGACACATGGGGGGCACCTTAGCTCCTTTTAATGCTTTCTCTTACAGGGGAGTTCATATACCTCCTTCATCCCCTTCGCTCGATGGCACCCACCAACAATTTGTCGGGCCACCCACAAACCATAGTTTATTTGGAGCAGGGAGTCAAGAACCACCTTCTCATAATATGCCGGTAAGTTTGACACCATTTTCTTTGTTTGGTGCGTTTGGTAACAACATTTTCTCATCAGTTGCTTTCCTGACTAGAGGCAACCCCGATTACAGACAACCTATTTCTATGCAGGGTACTATTCCTACACAGGGGGCGAACCTAGGAACTTCTTCTACATCAGGACCTTGGAATTCTTGGCAGGGATCAGTTCCCTCATCAGGAATGTCAGTCTAGGGAAATTATTTTCACAACCAATGGAATCCCGGATAGGGTGTTCTGCCTATGCCCATGGGATCGACATGGGGAAACCCTTCCCAAAGTCCTTCGAATGTAATGCACACCAAACCATCCATGTCCTATTTTGGGAATCAATCGATGATGTATCTTCACATACAAAATCCGTATGCTGGTCATGCCCATGGTTTTTACCAGAACCCAGGCCAGCAGCCGAAATTTTCCTGGCAACCTGGTGCTAGTCAAACTCCAGGTCCCTTTTTCCATGGTTATCACCAACAACCCAAACTACCTTTCCTGGTAACCTTTCATTTTCCAGACTTGACAAGGTTGTTGAATGACCCTATCTATCATGATCCGTGTTGTCCCCCTATGCCGACGAAGTTCCCTTCAAACATACCAAAGTTTGAGGCCAAGCCTTACGAATATCCAAGAGATCATGTGACCACCTTCCATATTTGGTGCTCGTCTAACTCGTTGAAAGATGACTCCATACATTTGTGATTGTTCCAACACACTCTCATTGGGAGTGCCGTGAAATGGTGCATCGAGCTCGACCACTCAATATACTCTTCCTTCGGAGAATTGGCAATGACATTCCTAAACTATTTCCAATTACCTGTGAGATACGACACTGTCACAGAATTGCTGGCCAATTTTGCACAGACAAAAGAAGACCATATCTCTGATCACATATGAGAATGGAGACGTCGAAAGAGTTTAATTAAGGTTCCAATCCCACCAGCATTCCTGCTCGAGTGGTTCCTTAAGTCTTTGGTCCCACATTTATCCAAAGAGGTCGCAACAGCGGGAGTGTTTTCCGAAGAAGATGCCATCATGAGAGCTCAATAGCTTGAGCTAATCTACTCTCAATCTAGTTTATTATATGAGATCTTACCAGATGCACCACGCTCAATACTTGATAAAACCAAACAGAGAGCTAGATCACATGCCGATGGTATTGTTTGTTTAGCACAAACAAATCTCGTTGAACAACTGACGAAGCAATTGCAACAATTTTCTATACAACACACAACGACCATCCAAACTACTGTTTTGGTTGCTCTCCCTACCCAAATGTCGGATGTACACACAGTGTAATTGACAAATCCAAAGGCCACCTAGCAGCCTAATGGAAAGGAAAAACAACGAAAGAAGAGAAAGGGGGATAAGAAACCCACTAATAATGCAGGCAGGGTTAACACTGAGAAACAAAAGGTGAGGTATCCGTGCAACTTGTGTGTAGAAGACCACCCGACCCACCAATGTCCTCGGCTTGTAGAGGTCCAAAAGTTTGTGACATAGAAACATCATGCCATCTTAACTAATTCATTTCAACATGGGAAAAACCTAACCCAAGCCTCTACAAGCGTGGAAGGGAATAGTCAAGGACCCTCTTCGTTTTCGAATAATCCTGCATCTATGAATGTGTATATGATGAAAGGTGATTCTTTTATATCGACTAGAGTGAATGACTACAGTAAACCAAGCACTTCTGTGAAGGGAAAAGAAGCTGAAATCCCATCTCTTCCTCTTTAGATCGAGAAGACTTTGGGCGAAATAATGACACGCATCGCTAAATATGCATTCAAGAAAGATTCTCACAACCCAAACGCAAGGGTCTCCAAGAACTATTCTGTGGTGGAGGATTTGTCTCAAACCCCTTGTGCGATGTACTCTTTGGAGGTCCTCCAAAGATGCCCTTCCAAGAGGAAAGCTTTGTTAGTTTCTTTAGGATCTACCGAGACTTGTAATTCAGGTACAATCATGCTGGATACAATTGACTTAAAACCTCGTCTGCCTTACCACATAGCGTTTCAGATAGTAGTATCTTACCCCATGAAAATGTTTACTCAGAACATTTTCCACACAGTGGTTGATGAGGGCGCCTCGACATGCGTCATGTCGTTGGCATGTTGGAAGGCCATTGGCCAGCTCGTTTTGTCTCTGTCACCTACTCTTCTCACTTCTTTCGACGGTCATTCGTTCCAACCACATGGCATCATTCCATCTTTCCCCACGTAGCTAGGAGGTAAGACCGTGTGGATCGAGGTAGATGTAGTCGACGCATCCCTTGACTACAATATCTTGTTAGGCAGGAGTTGGACTTATTCTATGCAAGCAGTGGTTGCTACAGTTTTTTGAGTCTTATTGTTTCCACATGAGGACCGGATTGTGACCATTGATGAATTGTCCTTCTCCAGACCTGACCCTTCACTAGGGGCATCCGTGGTCCCGATGATTGATAATCCCTAACCAAGCGTAGTCAACATAGCGGTTGGTTTGTGCCCATATTTGATGGGTACCTTCAATTACCCGCCCCCTCAAGGCGATGTCAAGTTCATATCCGACCACCATAAGGTTAAGATTTTCCAAGTTTCGTCATTTCGCACAAGTTACTTCAATGATCTGTGGATGCTTCCTTCCCCATCGGCCACGATGGAAGGGACAGGGCACCCTAGCATGTCCATGCCCTTGTCCAAAACTGAAGTAGCATACTCTTTAGCCCAACAATCTTCGACAAACACAGATCCAACTCCTGCACAAGAGTTAGATCCGATTCTAGAGCCTATTTGATCTCAAGGCTCTCTCGCTGATACCAATTCATGACTTAGACTTTCCCTCTAACGAAGCAATAATTGAAGCAATGACTAGTCCATACAAACCCTGGGAAGATCTCCATCATCGATCATACTTCCTCCCAGAGTTTAGTAGAATAGAAGGAGGAGAATTCACCTTGACTGTGACTGGAGATATGTCTTTTCCTATTAATCCCTTAGCTACACATGAGATTTATGCCGAGGGTAATATGGAAACTATCACTGAAACTATACTGACTAATATCTCGAGAACGCCTGGGATCGTGGAGAATGTTTTTCATCGGAGCTGACTGATCCCCCGAAGAGATACATATATTTTTAAAGAATTCCAAGACATTTTTTCCTGGTCTTACGAGGAAATTCCAGGCATTGATCCAAGTATAGTCGAACATGAAATCACAACTTATCCTAATGCCAAGCCAGTTTGGAAAAAGCTTCATCTAGTTAATCCTAGGAAAGAAACAAACATTAAGGTTGAAGTCGAGAAATTGCTTAAAGCTAGTTTTATCTATCCTATCCATCTAACCCAATGGGTGTCAAATCTGGTGTCAATTAACAAGAAATAGGGAATGATTCACATATGTATGGACTTTCGTGATTTGAACAAGGCCTATCCAAAATATAATTTTCCCACACCATTCATCGACCAGATAATTGATGAATGTGCAAGTTGTGAGGTCTTTTCTTTGATGGATGTTTTTTTGGGATATAATTAGATACAAATCAAACCTGAAGACCAGCACA
Source organism: Picea sitchensis (assembly GCA_010110895.2). Lineage (NCBI taxonomy): Eukaryota > Viridiplantae > Streptophyta > Pinopsida > Pinales > Pinaceae > Picea > Picea sitchensis. The sequence goes on along the minus strand of SNQJ01S0018398.1, from coordinate 156,659 downwards.
AAATGACATTGATTTTTCCATGGGGTACATTCGCGTATCGTAAGATGCCTTTTGGTCTCAAAAATGCTGGAGCGACCTTTCAGCGGGTCATGTCTTTTGATTTCCATGATCTCAAGCATATAGTCAAGGCCTATTTAGATGATTTATCATCTCGATCTCGCAAGAGAATGGATCATCCCACACACCTTCGACTTATCCTTGACCGATGTCGCTACTTCCGTATTCGCTTGAGTCCAAGTAAGTGCATCATTTACATAACGTGAGGACATTTGTTAGGTTTCATAGTTTCAACAACAAGGATCATGGCCGATCCTCTCAAGGTTGAGGCAATAGTTCAGTTGCCTCCCCCACACACAATCCTTCAAATTCAGAGTGTACAGGGAAAGGAAATTTTTTTAAGGCGTTTCATCACCAACTATCCTGAGATCACAAAGGGATTTATGCGCTTATTGAAAAAAGACATTCCTTTTCATTGGGATGATGTTGCTCAACACTCCTTCAAAGTGTTGAAACATTCCCTCACAACTACCCCTCTTCTTCAACCACCCAACTATAACAAATATTTCTTATTATACCTGGTTGCAACAGAGTCAACCATTGGCATGGTCTTAGTTTAGGAAGATGATTTTCTCTCAGAATATGTGATCTATTACCTGAGTTGAGGCCTAGTCAGACCGGAACTCAATTATTCTCATATTGAAAAACTTGTGTTCGCAACAGTCCATGCTGTTCAATGGTTCCATCATTATGTTTTGTTTCACAAGACCACCATCATTGTTGTTTTGAATCCATTTCAATACATGTTGAAATGATGGGTAATAGTTGGAAACATCAGTATATGGATAGTCGTCCTTCAGGAATTCGACTTATATTTCTTTTCAGCGAAATCCAAAAAGTCATTGGTCTTTGCAAAACTTATTTCCGAACTTCTGGTTGATTCAGGTGATGTTATGCCCAAAGAGTCATTTATCAGATGAGATATGTTTTTGATCGCATCATCAGATCCCTGGTACAGATATATACTTGTCTATATCTAGACTTTGAAGTGCCCCACCTCTGCTTCTCATGATGTGCATCTCCATATACGCCATCAGGCTAAGAATTATCACATACTCGATGATACGTTGTATCGAAGAGGTGTAGACTACATCCTGTGTTGATGCCTCACTCACAAAGAAGCAACCATCATCCTTAACGATTTCCATACCGGAGCATGTGGCAGTCATTTCTCTTGGTTGGCAATAGCCCAAAAGATTTTATGAGAAGGTTACTTCTGGCCAACAATAATCAAAGATTGTATCAAATCGGTCAAGAAGTGCCACCCGTGTCAGATCTTCTCTCAAAAAATGAGGGCACATCTCGCTCCCATGTTTCCTGTGATCACAGTTGGTCCTTTCACCAAGTGGGGGATTGATTACACTACATGCAACCCTCCTTTAGTAAGGGGGCACCGTTATATCATTGTAGCCATAAATTATTTCACAAAGTGGGTTGAAGCTATGCCAATGTTTAAAGATGATGGAGAGACAACAACTCTCTTTTTATTCAACTAGTTAATAGCAAGGTTCAGTGTCTTGAGAGAGATTGTCACTGACCATGGCAGTCACTTTCAGAACTAGATGATGATCGAATTAACATCTAATCTTGGTTTGTGGAAAGAACATTCGTCACCCTACTACCCCCAAGCAAATGGTCAGGTGGAAGCTATAAATAAATCTCTTAAGACCATCCTACAACGAACGATCAACTCAGCCAAGTCAAATTTTCATTTGATGTTATACTTGGCATTATGGGCTTACTGAACGTCTATTAAGACTGGAACTAGTTTCTCACATTTTCAACTCGTTTATGGGTTGGAAGCAGTCCTTCCCATAGAATGTCAGATCTCATCCCTAAAATTGACAGTACAGTTATTGCCAAACACTTCTCCACTTTAAGAACGATTATTATACCTTGAGAGGCTCAATGAGTAGCGTGGTGATGTGGCCCTAGCCAACGAGGCTCACAAACATAAATTCAAGTGTCAGTATGATCGGTCCATTTGTCCTTGGGTTTTCTTTGAAGGCGACCTTGTCCTGGTCTATGACCAAGATAAGGACCCCCTGCGGATTGGAAAATTCAAGCCCATGTGGTTCAGACCTTTCATCATAAAAAAGGTTCTAAAAAAGGGTGTTTATCGTCTGGTTGAATTTGAGGGAAATGATTTGGTGGAGCCTAGAAATGGGCTCTACCTCAAGAAGTATTATTCATAGGTAGGTCACCTTGGGTAAATTTTTGTAACATATGTATAGTCTTTGTACTATTACTTTCTGGTTTCTTTTAGTATTATGGACGTGTCATTTTTTGATGTTATCTTTTGTCACTGTGGCAGATGTCAAGTGAATCAGAGGTGTTCATTGGGTACGCAAATAGTGCTAGCCAGCACACTCAAAGGCTTGCCTCCATATCTTGGGTAATTTTTACACCTCGAGGCTAGTTATTATCTTTCGGTGGTATATGCTTAGGAGACACCACAAACAATGTCGCCGATTACAGTGCAGTTATTGAGTTTCTTCATGATGCCCTGTCATTTGGTATCTCTCATCTCTGGGTCTATTTAGATGCTCAACTAGTTGTGTCTCAGCTAAATAGAGTCTACCGTGTTCATGATATGAATTTACACCGACGATTCCTTAGGGTACATCTCTTAGAACGAAGCTTTGATTGTATTACATATTTTCATGTTGCTAGGAGTTTAAACCAAGTTACAAATACTCTAGATAATCAAATGTTAGACTGAAATCTCGCACACGTATAAAAAGACATACACATAAACATGTAAATACATTTTTAAAATCTAATATGATCCATAAGACACAAAAAGACATAAAAATCCATATATAGTATCATAATCATCAGAGTACATAGGTGGACGCAAGCGCCTAAAAAAATATGACCAGTAACGAGTCATGGGGCTTATGCCCTCAAAAAATACATATAGGTGGAGCTATCAAAGTCTAGACTAACTAAGGTTAGGGCCTATGGGCCCTGTTGTAATAATCAACAACATTTCCTAAACGTAGAAATAGTCGGACCCATGTCCGTGGTGCCCCCACTACATGAGGTTGCATGGATGGTGGTAGATCCTCAATCTCTGCCATAGGGATGGTGCGAGTGAGTGAGGTAAACTTTCACTCAACTGATCTCAAAACCCTCTCAGCCTCACTAGCTGGAATCTCTCCTGTTATTTTTGGTCCCCCTGTGGTGGTAGGTGTGACCTATGTTCGAGGACGATGCATGTTCCTCGCATAATCTGCAAGTCGTGAGGGTCCCAGATCTTCACAAAATAGACACGTATCTGTCAAATACTCTGGTATAAAAAAATGATATATAAAAAAAAACAACATAAAAATTATATATGTTTCACAAAAAAAAATGAAGCAAACTTACCCATCTCGCCTCGATCCTCGCTTGGAGGTATAGGGATCTTAGTATCTCTTGAGAAATAAATCCCAACATAAGGATAATCCTCTATGGCTAGGATATTCCATGACAACCATGCGAAGAAGTCATCATTACAGGACTCATTGGTCCTTCCACCACCCTTTCGTGGCAGCAAAACTTCCCAACTGCACACCGCAGGAAGAGAGGCTTGATGTCCTCGTACCACCACTTGAGGACAAAAACTAGGAACTCTTTCAAAGAATAATGAGCATAGAATCGTCCCGAACCCGAAGTTCCTCTACGTCCACAACCGACAATCTGTCATTTGCCTCTTCATATAATCCAACAGTGTAGTGCTCCAGTCAAATATCTATGCATTTAAGCACTGGACTCCACAGTTCATCTATGCACAGGACACTTGATGTAGAGCCGTAGAACTAGTTATCCACCCAATAAGAAACACAATCGCCTGTAGTGATAAATTGGTGATCCTGCTTATTGGCACCTACGAGCTCGATCGATCTGTACCAGCCTCAGAATAAAGTCTTATCAATTATGATATATTATGAGGCCCCAAGGGAAATGTCTAGAAATTGATTGGTTCCCCTCTCCTGGAGAGGCCAGCCAAAAAGTATATATCCTTTGTAGTAGGCAGTAGCGACTGCCCCTCTAACATAAAATCTTTTGCGTTAGGGTGCCAGTGTTCAACCAAGGTATTCAATAGCCTAGGTTGTTCTCTCATGAAAGGACACATGAAAAAATTGAGCAAGCCACATTGCATTAACACTGCCATAGAATTAGGGTCTTCCCTAACTAGTGCGTTGATATCTTCATGCTCTCGTTCTCTCCATTGCACATATATCCTTCACATGGGAAAATTTTTAGAGGGTTAGGCCTTGCTTTCTAAACATTTTTTCACTCATGGGAGGGTCCACGCGGGCTATTGTGATGACAGTCACATGTACATCCGCTCTGACATCAGATACAACGAGTGTACACGTGGGATGTCATAGGACAGTCTGCGTGGACCTCGGGCTGACCTTTTAAAGGTTGACGCTCCCCCAAGAAGCCAAATTAAATGCATAAATGAAGAATTAAAAAGAAAAAGGACGTAGTTTATACTTACTTGGTTTAGAAGGATGGTCATTTCATCCACTGTAGCTCCCAGAATCACCACTTTTATCAAAAGTTTTTTTTTTTCTCCAGAGTCAATTTCCAAATCAACAATGGTGATAATGAGCTGCCAGCTTCTATTTATAGACTTTTTGGCCAATTTTTGTCACTTTTTTGGCCCCCCCTATCATTTTATTTGAATTACAAACCATGTAGAGTGATTAAGGAGTTGCTTTGGAAGCTTACAATTGGGTATTAGGACATTTTTTGGAGTTTGGGGTCACTTTTGACAGTCCGTGGGAAAAACCTCAAATGGTCAACTTGAGCATATAAGTTAGGTTTCCATCCCTATTTTTGTATCTCATTGTCTTTATCCCATTTCCATAGGATCAATCCCATCAGGTTGCGACATAGAACCATCATGCTACTTTAGAAGTGTCACAATTTGGTGGTAGAGCTTACCGGAACATGGATGCCCTAGGTAGATCCCGGTTGCATTATGGTGTCCATGTTGTCACTAATGAATGTAGGCTCCAGAGTTCTTTTAGTTTTGCCTGACTATGAGTTTTGAGCCTCATTTGCATGACTCTTTATCACTCTTGACCTCACCCACGGGACTCCCAAAATATAATGAGTTTTTTTTTAAGCCCTTTTCAGACCCCTTTTTCGAACCAACTAGACTACCTTCGAAAAAGGTACCCCATTGGAGTCTCCTTTTATGTTTTTTTAGACTCTCTAAATATGAAAAACTACCAATATTAGCTTCTCTGGGCTCGTGAAACTTACATCGAAGAACGTTACCATTGTGTGTTTTGTTAACCACGTTTGCATACCTGCGTCTTTAGTCTAATGTCATCTCCATGTTGCTCTCAACTGAGCCATCTGAAGCATGCCTTATACGCAAGCCCTGTAGCACTTTGCCTCTGCGTCTTGACACCTTTGGTCCCAGGAGGGATTTTTCCCGAGTGTCTTTTCTTTGAACATCAGTCATGTCTTTGCACCTCGAACTTGTATGTTTGCAACACTCATTCCTCCTTTGTAATGTAACATTCTTTTATTCTTTTTCCAAAATTCTTGAAAAAAAAAAGAAAAAATCAAATATACCCCAAAAAGAGGAAGGGAAAAGTATTTTCTTTATTTGGTAGCACAATGAGTTGCCCTTGGATAAAGCACATATGTTTGTTTGTTCATCAAACCATAGGATTTAATATGACCTTAGGAAGTTGTTCCCGCTACATTGATTTGTGTCCTCCTCCATTTGGTCTCATCATTTGTCGTGCTGCTGTCCAAGGGAAGTTTTTACCAAGCCTGAGTCGGCCCTGTTATCGCACGGTTTGTAGGAAGGGATTAGGTAGCTTGAGTCAAGGCTTGAAACCGGCGTAACAGGAGCTTCCCCACCCACTGTCACCTCGATGGGGGGATCTTTCTATTTAGGAGGGCTAGTCCAAGGGAGACGTCCCTATGTAATCTGGGTTTCCAAAGGGATAAAGGTATAATGGATCAAAGTGAGAGATTCCATTTACAGATTACTGCCAATAGAGATAGTCAAAGAAGATATTTTTCCACTGGATGACACCTGTTTGCGAGACAAGACAGATAAAACTAGAATATGTGCTGCAGTGGGTTAGTACTTCAAAAGCATCAATGACTATCTTCACATATACATATGAGCAATGATCAAATGCTATTATTGACGAAGTCAATGATTGCTAAACAAAGACCAATGACTAATATCACTCCTTCAATAAATGCATAAGAGATAATGAGCATTCAATGTACACAATTAAATCCTTGTATTAAATCACAGTGCACTTTATATCATAAATCAAATCTGCTCATTAATAGATATTGTTGTTGCATCACAATGCAGAAATAGGTGATTGCAGCCCTATATTTGCTATACAAATATGTGGATGTTGTGCCTAATAAGCCAATGAATAATTTAAAACTTAAATGTCTATCAAAGGATGAGCAAAACCAAAATGTTCTTTGCACTAAATAAAGTTTGAAAGGAGGCTTGCTGTCATCATTAATGCTGCTGCTATCACTATGACGTCAGCCCTAATGATAAGTCAAAAAGAAGGCATAAGAGTAGAACGTTTGGTCAAAGAAGCTTAAGGATGCAATCAACTACTCAAATGCTCATCCAATATATGACAAAAGTCACAACATTTGAGGTCTAGCAAAGAAAAAGAGGTGTGACGTCACCTATGTTATTTCTGTTGTAGGATTTAGGGTTAGCTTGCCAAGAAGTGAATGTTTTGACAATTTCAACCAATGAATAATTATGAAACCTCTATGGCTATGATAAGATGACTAAGCCGCTATTTTCTATCCAAACACAAGTCCAAAATCAGCAAGACTTCATCTCATTAGGGTTAGTTCTAGATGCTAGGGTTAGACGCTAGGTTAGTTAGGGTTTCAAATAAGAAAGTGTTTGAAAGAGAATTTAGGAACAACAAGCTCAAAAGTATCTTTTAGACTAGTGCCTTGGGTTAATGGAGTCAATTGAAGTGAGACTAATGGTTTAGGAGAAACTTAAACCTAAGGACAAGAGAGTTAGGGTTTGATGGTGTTGCTATGGCAAGGCCACCAACCCAAAACCCTAAGAAGGAAAGACTTACCTAGGTGTAGCTAAGGCTAGGCCTAAAGCTTCCTGTTCTCTCCTTAAGACTTCTTTGGCAAAACGGCTAGCTTACAAACACAAATCTAGGGCTGAAAAGTGTTGCTTACATACAAGGCTTTTCAAAACCCTAGAAGTAAACCCTAGGTGTAAACTAAATTAGGCCTAGGATGCCTTCTTTCTTCAATTTGTGTTTAAAACTAACTCAAGAAATGAGATGGTTAGTGTAGCTATGGCTAGGCTAAACCTTCTCAAATCAAATGGATATAAGCTTCTACCATGGGGACATAAAGCCACAACCTACTTGTGTGTTGTCTCCCTAGGGTTTAAAGATTAAGCAAATAATGACAATGTATGTAAGATATTTAATCCACAACCATTCATTCAATAAGTTTTGAAGAAAAAACACTTACAAATTCATGAAGAAGCATTAATCACACCCTAGTTGTAAACCTTCCAATGATAGATAGCACCACTTGCCAAAAACTAGTCCTCCAAGAGGTTGCCCCTCACTCCAAAGAGAAGATAAACCGAGACAAGAGCTGAAGATATCACTCTCACAAGAGAGAAAGTTATGTTATGATAAAATGAAGAGGCATCGTCCTCTATTTATATGATCTCATGACCTTTAATTTACAAAAATAGGTCAACAAAACAGCCGACAAGGATGACATTACATTATTCAATTAATTTGTCACTTTACATGCTAAAATGACAAAAAATGAGCTAATAATGAAGACGTCAGGCCCCTATAGGGGAGACGTTGGCCCTTTCAGGGCATAATCACCATCCTGCAACCCAGACGTTGGCCCCTCTGGGGCTCCTGCAGCCTGCCGAGTGTGCCTAACAAGCCCAACACGTTGCCCTCTGCTCCAGAAAGCGTCCAACTAACCTTGGGTGGCGTCCAATCCATCTAGGTCAACGTCCCATCTGCAAGGGGCTGATCCCCATAGGCGAGGTCTCTGCCAAATCGTCCTGATGAGGGCGTCCTTCTTCTTCTCCATGCAAGGGCTCGTCACAACTCTTGTCTTGCCTCTGCCATCCCAGCAACCACCTGATGGGCTCTTCAGCCCCATGGAGGTCCGAACTAATCATCTCCCCATGCGCACCGATCCTCTGGTACCTATCCGCTGGGCATGGTCCTGCACATCAAAGACTACGCCCTCTAGGGGCTCATTAGTCCTAGACATCATATCAATGTAAATCATGTTTCATCATTAAATTTAGCAAACATATGCATGAAATCCCTAACAATTCATATAATAGCTCTAAGACATTACACAGACCCACTATACAAGGCTAAGGTAACCAACAAGACCACCTATTGGGTTGATACCCACAGGAAATGGAAAGTTTCCTCA
>SNQJ01S0018398.1:131988-147926 GCA_010110895.2 Picea sitchensis | reverse complement strand
AAGGTTATAATGATCAAATATGACACATACCATGATACCTCAGACCAATTACCTCATGGAGCAAGATTCCTCTCTGATGCAAGCCCAGGCCGGTAGTGACGGAAGCTGGTACTGTTGATAGGACAAAGCTGGCTGAGAAGAAGAAAGATGGGCCCTTCAGGGCCATGCTCAAGTCGCTCCTGCTCTCGGTACTCCATGTCTAGGACCATGTGGGCCTCGAGACATGATCTCCTAGTTATCCCTAGATATCGGGGATAACAAGCCCCTTTGTAGTTTGTCTCTTTCTCTCATGCTTGGCCATCCCTTAAGTCCAATCAAGTCTTTGTTTGAAATCAATGAAGCCTTCAGTCTGATCATCAAGATTCTCTAGTCCATGACCGATGAGCCATCGAAGACATCTGGGTAGCGAATTTGTACACTCATATTACACTCCTACCTGAGTTTTTAAGATTTTTAAGTTGTTTCTTGAGCTCTGAAGACCTCATCTCCAACCATCAGGCCTTATCATCTTCTAGAAGATAGATACTCTACATGTATATCTTTTTGATTTCGATATGCAGCTCCGTTGTGTATTGCTCGTTGCTACACTTTATATAGTTATATGACATGGGTCCATAATGTATTTGATTGGTAGCCATGATTTTATTTTATCCTGAGCATGGGTATGCCCACCTCGATAAGACAATTATTATTTTGCAGAAAACACCTCCCAATTTCTGGTCCCTGGGCTCACGTGTCTAGAACGTCAGTGAAGATTGTTAATGTATTTCGGCCATTAGATGCTCTTTTGACCTCACACATTAGGGAGAATCTGTTATAACCCTAATTTGCACCAGAAATTCTTACTTGGCATTAGACCATCTCAGATTCCTTCTTTTCCAAAACACTACTGAACAACTCTTCTTAAAAACCCCTTTTATAAAGGCCCACGTGCCCTGCTCCATTACTGGACATGTGTACACTCTAGCTAACCCAAGACAACCCACATGTACCTACAAAATCATGAAAAAAGAAAAGTTGCTGACGGAACACACATCTTTGAGTAAGTTAACTAAACCTTTTGGCCATGCATGGCCGGTAATTCGACCAAATACCTAGCTCCTTCTAACCTATAAAAGAAGGGGTAGGGGTCCCATTTGAAAGGAGGAGAATCATAGTAAAGAAACTATACCCGATTGAGCATTCCCTTTGTCCCAACCTTTATCCATCCTCGTGCAAAGAGAAGTATAGAGAAAAACAGTTGGAAGATAGTGGAAGAAGAGCCTAGGACCAGGATCGAGGAGCAGTATCTGACTTTATCATTGTAAGGTATCATTGTGAAGTTAATAAAAGAATTGTTTTTCCGGTCCCACCATATGAGATTGTAATTATTGGAATATTGATTGTATGATTGATTAAATCTCTGACCCGTTAGTTCATAGATCAAATGCATGTGGAATTATTTGTTTCTCTTTAGTGAATGTAGGTCAGCATTGGGAGGAGAGTTGCAGTCAAAGAATGGCCAAGTGCGAAAAGGGATTGACATCAAACATGAAAAATAAGGTACGTCAACTTAATCTCTTGAGCCGTGTATTTACATATGAGTAATGGGGGTCTCGGCATGGGATGATCGTAAAAAGTAAGAATCTTTAGGTCATTTATGCATGCATGATAAAACCCTTAGTGCTAGTCCGTAGGAGGGATTTCCCACCCACAACAGGTCTGGTCCTGCATTCAACTTCCCAGGCTTCACTATGAACTCAAAGTCAAAATCTTAAAATAGTAGTAACCATGGACAAATTATCCCCCCCAACACTTCCTTTTTGACTAGGTAATTAGGGGCTGAATGATCTATGAACATATTAATCTTTTTCCCAATAAGTAATGTTTGAACGTATGAAGTGCGTAGACCATAGCTAGGCCTTTCCTCTCTTTATTGTTATAATTATGCTCTTATTTTGACAGTTTTCTGCTAGCAAATGTTATAGGATGATCCAAATCTCCTGCTCCTAGCTGTGCCAAAATAGCTCCAAGTGCTATAGCTGATGCATCTACGTGTACATGGAATGTCTTCTCCTAGTCTGAAAATACTAGTATTGTCACTATTGCCATCTTTTCTTTCAGCGTATCCAGACTTTGTTGACAATCCTCATTCCACTAGAACTTTGTATATTTTCTTAACATTTTCTCCATTGGTGCGGTGATCTGCATGTACCCTTTTATAAATTTTATGTAGTATCCTGTGTGTCCCAATGTTTCTCTCAGTTGATAGACTATTTTTGGTGGTGCCAGGTTTACGATTACTACAATTTTTACAGGATCTACCAGTACCCCTTGATTTCATACTATATGGCCCAATAGTATCCCAAACGATGTTCTGAAGGTGCACTTCTTGATGTGTAATGATATCTGACTGTGCCTACATATTTCCAACATCAGCGCCAAGACCTTTACATGCTATTTCAATAAACTATAGACTATCCAGTCGTCCAAGTATACTTATATAAACTGGTGGACAAATTCCTTAAATGAAGCTATGACTACTCTAGAAAATATTGTTGGTGCATTCTTCAGTCCAAACAAAATAAATTTCTACTAGTAGGATCCCCATTCTATAGCAAACATGGTATTTTATCTGTCTTCATGTGCTATCTTGATCTAGTGGTATCTAGAGAATCCATTAGTGAATGGGTAAACTTTGTGTCCTTGCACGTTCTCTAACACTTCATCTGTGAAAGGTGTATGGAACGGGTCATGTAGACACGCATCGTTCAACTTCCTTAATTCGACACATATTCTTATCCCTTCTTGTTTTTTCTATAGAACTACCATCAGGCTTATCCATTATGATTCTTCCACAAGTTTTATGATGCTGGCTTCGAGCATCCTATCAATCTCAGCTTTGACTTTTTGCTTATATGTTAGATTTAGTCTATATGGTTGTTTTCTAATTGGTCTTGTCTCATCTATGAGTGGTATATTCATTTCACCTAGCTCTCTAGCTATGCCCTTAATTTCTCTAAATGTTGTGGGGAACAGGTTGCTCTACTCGCATAGTAACTCTGTTATGATTTCTAGTTTTTGTTCATCCTAGTAGTCTCCAATGCTGGCCATTTTGGGATTCTCAACTATCCCAATGTTGAATTTATTCACCTTGATCAACACAACATTTACTTGTCATTCCAAATATGGACCTTCCACTTTTCTTTCCCCTTCATCTTCCTAAATTTGGATATTGTCCAAATCATCTTCATCTAGTACATTTTCATGTACATGGTAGCATGACAACAACTCTTTCACTATTTGTTTGTTCTGTTGTTGTTATTTTGTGATGATTTCGACTTCTGGTTCCTTAATGAATCTCACCCCTCTTATTTTCTTAAGTGTTGAATCTATGTTGGTGTTCTCATACTCGAATGAGAAAGTGACTATAAAGTTTTTTTGTAGTACTGGCCAACTCGTAGTTCCTCTGTGTAGATCTTGGTCCGTATACCAGTTTGTTGGGATTCCCTTTAGTGTGTTTCTGAAATGATGAGGCCATTCCTTTGGGGGTTTCATTTTCCACAGTGCTCTACACTTCTCCCAGTGTTCTATTGGTGCCCCCTATCCATTGTACTTCTGTTGTTGGTTGGTTCTATGTTCTGCGGAAACACTTATGCGTAGTAACCACTTACATTGGTACCAATCCTTGATTGTTTCCTTCTGTGTGACCCACCATATTGTAGGTGTGGTCTTGAGTGGTATTTCGAGTGCTAAGAGTCTCTAATTTTACAACACTTCATCTTCATAAAGTGTCAAGATTGATTCTAGATAATTGACTCCATGGAAGCTGGGTGGTTCCCTCATCTCCATAGCTACTCACCTTACTGTGCGATCTATTCTTGCACATATTCTTGTAGAAACTTTGTGTAGCCTACGTTGCTAGTTTTCTAAACCTATATATGACTATGTCTCACATGAAGTGATGTTTTTCCAGCTGAATATCCCATCTACAGTTGGGTTTACGTAATCTTCATCTTGCGTAGTTGTCCTATACAATTGGTTGATTTCCTCCAAGTCCAAGCAAGTAGGCTCTACAAACCTCTCCCCTTCTAATGGGGCTAATGGTGTAATGAACCTGTATTCTCTTGACTCAAATTTCATTTTTCATGTTTTCAAGTTGATTAGTTCCTGGTTATCAAATTCCCAATCCAAACCAAGCAATGTTGGGTAAGGTGTTGTGTCATCCACTATTTCAATCACTTCGAAGTCTTCTTTAGTGCACACTCCATCCAGGTCTATTGTTACACTTTTTAGTCTCCCTATTGGTAGAACTCTATGTTCGTTAGCCAATTTTAGCTGAATGGGTGAATATCCTAATGTGGTATGTCCCATGCATTTCGATGTCTTCTTGGATAATACATTGACCTTGGATCTGAGATCAAATATGATATCCCCCATGTTGAAATCTCTGATGTTGGCATTCAAACTAAACTACCCACTTGTTCTTCTCCTTGTATGTAGGTGATTGTCTATATTCTGTTCTAGTTTTTTGTCTGTCTCTATGCTACATCTTTTTAATATATTTTTTCAATATTTTGATAGAGGATGGACCATTTATTAATTTTACACATGATTGCAAAAATCCTTTGATTGTACTTACTTGTCTCGGGGGTTTCATTTCTTTGGTCTGATCCAATGATGGAGCAATATTGTACTTTGGTACTTTCTTAGTTTGTTGTGTAGTTGAATTCGATGCAATTTCAACCTTCATAAATTATTGTTTGACTTTCTTAAATATCTCCTTTTCATTTTGTGCATCGAACTGCTTCCTTGGTTCAATGTTATTCTTCACCCATTGTAGTTGTGTTGTCTCTTTCTAGTCTCTGTGAATGGTCGTCCACCATAGTCCTATGTGTAATACATTATGTGTGGTTTCTTTGCATGTGTAATGTCCTCCTACTATCCCCTCATGGGTTTCTACTAACATCCATGGTATTTCATGTTCTAGAACACAAATTCTCAAGACATTATCTATGCCCATTTTTTATAAGTGTCCCACAATCAGTTGATAGTCTATGGCCCAGACTAATAGGTTTTTCTTCTGCATGGTGTTGTATTCTTGTGGTGAATTTCCTGTACTCAAGCACTGGATGATGTCTACAAAGTATTCATCGGTGATTGGAACTGGAAATAATTGGGCGTCCGAAAATTTTTCCTCTAAGTTGGTAGGTTCCTCTTCATTCATGATCCTTGACAGGTGGTCTGGTCCCACGTTCAACTTCCCTGGCTTCACTATGAATTCAAAGTCAAATTCTTGAAACCGTAGTATCCATAGACATATTCTCCCCCTTTAAACTGGCTTGTTGACTAGGTACTTAAGGGTTGAATGATCTGTAAACATATTAAAATGTTTTCCCAATAAGTAATGTATGAACTTCTGCAGTGCATAGACCATAGCTAGGCCTTCCCTCACTTTAGTGTTATAATTCTTCTCTTATACTGACATTTTTCTGCTAGCAGATGTTATAGGATGATCCAAATTTCCTGCTCCTGGCTACGCCAAATTAGCTCCAAGTGCTATGGCTAATGCATCTATGTGTACGTGGAATGTCTTCTCCTAGTCTGGAAATACTAGTATTGACGCAATTACCATATTTTCTTTCAACATATCTAGATTGTGTTGAAAATCCTCATTCCACTAGAACTTTGTATCTTTTCTTAACATTTTCTCTATTGGCACGATGATCTGCGCGTACACTTTGATAAAATTTATGTAGTATGATGTGTGTCCCAATGTTTCTCTTAGTTGATGGATTGTATTCGGTGGTGGAAAGTTTACGATTATTGCAATTTTTATAGGATCTACCAGTAACCCTTTCTTGCATACAATATGGCCCAATAGTATCCCAAACGGTGTTCCAAAGATGCACTTCTTGATGTGTAATGTTATCTGACTGTGCCTAAATCTTCCCAACATCAACCGCAAGACCTCTACATGGTCTTTCAATAGACTATAGACTGTCCAATCGTCCAATTATACTTCTGTAAACTGGTGGATAAATTCCTTAAATGAAGCTATGACTATTCCTTAAATGCCAGAGAATCCATTAGTGAATGAGTAAACATTGTGTCCTCCTACGTTCTCTAACACTTCATCTATGAAAGGTGTAGTGAATGGGTCATGTAAGAACTCATTGTTCAACTTCCTTAAGTTGACGCATATTCTTATCCCTCCTTGTTTTTTCTCCATTAGGCTTATCCATTCTGATTCTTCCATAGGTTCTATGATGTTGGATTTGAGCATCCTATCAATGTCAGCAGTGACATTTTGCTTATATATCGGATTTAGTCTATATGGTCATTGTCGGATCGGTCTTGCCTTAGCTCTGAGTGGTATCTTCATTTAACCTATATCTCTAGCTATTCCCTTCATTTCTATAAATGTTGAGGGGAAAAGGTCTCTCTACTCACACAGTAACTCTATTATGATTTCTACTTTTTGTTCATCCCAATAGTCTCCAATGCTGGCCATTTTGGGATTCTCAACTATCCCAATGTTGAATTTCTTCACCTTGATCCACACAACAATTACTTCTGATTCCAGAGGTGGACATTCGACTTCTCTTTCCCCTTCATCTTTCTCAATATGGATATTGTGTGGATCATCTTCATCTGGTACATTTTCCTATTCATGGTAGCATGACAACAACTCTTTCATTGTCTGTCTATTTCATTGTTGTTCTTTTTTGATGATTTCGACTTCTAGTTCCTTAATGAATATCACCCCTCTTATTTTCTTAAGTGTTGAATCTATTTTGGGGTTCTCATTCTTGAATGAGAAAGTGACTGTAAAGTTTTTTTGTAGAACTGGCTAGCTCGTAGTTCATCTACGCAGTTCCTGGTCCGTATACTAGTTTGTTGGGATTCCCTTTAGTGTATGTATGAAATGATGAGTCCATTCCTCTTGGGGTTTCATTTTCCACAGTGCTCTGCACTTGTCCAAGTGTTATGTTGGTTTCCCTTGTCCATCATACTTCTGCTGCTAGTTGGTTCTATGTTCTATGCCAAACCTTATGCGCAGTAACTGCTTATATTGGTACCAATCCTTGATTGTTTCCTTGTGTGTGCCACATCATCTTGCAGGTGTGGTCTAGAGTGCTATATTGAGGGCTAATAGTCTCTAATTTTCTAACACTTCATCTTCATAAAGTGTCAAGAATGCTTCTAGATCATTTACTCCATGGAAACTGGGTGGTTCCCTCATCTCCGTACCTACCCATATTACTGCATGATCTATTCTTACGCATATTATTGTAGAAAATTTGTGTAGCCTCTGTTTCCATTTCTCTAAACTTGTATCTGACTCTTCCACACATGGAGTGATTCTTTTCCAGCTGAGTATCCCATCTATAGTTGGGTTCACGTAATCCTCATCTCCCGCAGTTGTCCTGTGCAAACCTCTCCAAACCTCTCTCCTTCTAATGTGTCTAATGGTGCAATGCCCCTGTATTCTCCTGACTTAAATGTCATTTTCCATGTTTCAAGTTGATTATGGCCTGGTTATCGAATTCCCAATACAACCAGAGTAATTTTGGGTAATATTTTATGTCATCCACTATTTCAATCACTTCGAAGTCTGCTTTCGTGCACACTCCATGCATGTCTACTATTACACCTTTTAGTCTCCCTATTTGTAGAACTTTGTATTGGTTAGCCAATTTCTATTGAACAGGTGAATATCCTAATGTGGTCTCTCCCATGCATTTCCATGTCTTCTTGGATAATAAATTGACCTCGGATCCAAGATCCAATATCATATCTCCCATGTTGAAATATCCGATGTTGGCATTCAGACTAAACTCCCCACTTGTTCTTCTCCTTGTATGTAGGTGATTGACTGTATTATGTTCTAGTTTTCTGTCTGTCTCTATGCTACATCTTTTTAATACATATTTTCAATATTTGGACAGAGGATGGATCTTTTATTAATTTTACACATGATTGCAAAAAGCCTTTAATTGTACTTACTTGTCCCAAGGGTTGCATTTCTTTGGTTTGATCCAATGATGAAGGGATATCATACTTTGGTACTTCCTTAGTCTACTGCGTAGTTGAATTCGATGCAATTTCAGACTTTAGAAATTCTTCTTTGGCTTGATTAAATATATCCTTCTTGTTCTACGTGTCGAACTACTTCCTTGGTTCAACATTCTTCTTCACCCATTGGTGTTGTGTTGGCTATTGTCGGACTGCGTCATTTCCTATTTTAGCTCCTCCGCACATAAATATGTTGATGCTTCATCCTTCATCCCTCGTTTCTGTTGAAATCCATTGAACATTCTGGTTGTTCTAATTCCTCTTTTCCTGGATCTTCCCCAGTAATGACGAACATTCTTTCGTTTCGTGATCCGATGCGTGATAATACATAAAAGTCTCTAGTGGAAGTGGAAATTTTCTTTCATAATGTCCTGGTTTCTGATAGGTATGGCACACTACTGGTCCTCTACCTCTTCTAAAGCCTCCTCTTTCTCATCCTCCACCTCTGTATCCAGCTCGATCTTCTCTCTACATGTTATACTAAGGCGCCTAATCGTACTACGCAGTATTGTACCGAGGTTGCACTGTATTATATGGTTCTTGCATAGTATTATATTCTTGTTGCATAGTGTTGTATGGGGTCGTTACCTGGTTAAACTGAGGTGTGGCTTGCTCGGTCATCATTTCTATCTACACCCTATATGCATTTGATGTCCTCTCTCTCATCAAGTCCATAGTTCTACAGTCTTTGTCATCATCGCTCACTAAATTGCAAAAGTTTCAATATGAACTCTTTGGCACTGTCTGGTACTTATCCATCATGAGGTAGTTATATGGGTCGTGACCCTTTTTCTTACATTTTTTGCACTATAGTCCTCCTGTTGGTAATAGATTTGGAATTCCTGCTGCCATGTATTATGCGAATGTTCGAAATGCATTCTTATGGTGTCCTTTCATCCTCATGTGGTACACCAAACAACTTCGTATTTGTCCTTACTTTTGTTCTGGTTTAGTTGGAATGTTAATTTCTTCAAATCCTCTTTCAGATCTAAGATGGCTAGATCCTTCTTCTAATATTGGTTTTCTTGCAGTTATAGGGATGCCTACAGAGCTTCTTCCTGTGTCTGAAACTTAGGTTGTCGCAATGGATATTTTAAGTGTGGTAATAATAAATTGATGAAAAGGTTCATGTGCTTCATATCTGTCATGAGAGATTTAAACATTTCTTCCAGTCTCTTGAATCTCTAGTCAATATCCCAAATGTATTCTCCTGGTTTCTATCTAATTTATATCATCTTGTTCATGTATTTTTCCTCTGAACTTGGCTTATGAAAATCATTTATCAGCAAAGTCTTGATATCTGCAATCGTTTGTGTTATCCCTAGTGGATTATTTGTAGCTAAACGCATATACCAATCTAGTGCACGATCCCTTAGTGTAATCACTATTTGTGCAAGTTTAGTGTCCTCATATATGATCTATTTTTCTTCCCATATCTTTTCATAGATGAACAGGTGCTTCTCCATGTCCTTCAATGCTTCTCCTTTGAATTCCGGTAACCTGTTGGTGGGATCATGTCCTGCTCTTCTGAATATTGAGATACTACCTCCACGCAGTGTAGATACTTGAATAATGCTTCCTGAACTCACTCCCCTAGTTATTTTTCCCTGTGTAGATGTACTTCTTGTTGTCTTCCTTCTCCCGAAATTAGTTTTTCTAAACGGTGGTGTTATTTTTGGTGTGTTAGTCACACATGGGTTTATGGGTTCCACATTGACATTAATATGGATAGGATTGTTGCCTTTTATTCCTTCTCTTGGACCTCTTATCTTCCTCTCATATATTGTGCACAAGATTTCCTCAATCTGCTCCACAACCTAGAGATCCTCTAACTCCTCTTCATCACTTACCAAGCCTTCCCTCATGACTATGACTCTCTTCTTGGTATTCACCTTATATTGGTAGGGTACTCCACTGCACAACTTTCAAGTTGTCACACTCATCTTCTTGATCTGGTCATCGTCCATCATGATTAGGTCCAAGGATTCCTCCTTCTTTCCTTTATCCCCTTCTCCTTCCATCTCTCCTTTTTCTGTGAGTTCTTCCCCCCTTCCCCCATGCATGCAGGGAAGTTTAGTTGTCTTATTCCATTTTCATGACAAATTTAATAGAGAGAAATATCTTAATAGAAGTATACAAAAATCAGATATACCTTCCTCATCGCCCTCATAGAAACTCTTGCTCTACTGAGCTATACGACTTCATTGTATCTACTACAAATTATTTTAGGGATGGTAGGAATTTTCATCACAATGAAATGTTGGGAAATGTTCATCACACTATGATGTTGGGAAATGTTCGTCACAATGGGATGATAGGAATGTTCGTCACAATGTGACATGAGTAGTGCTATGTCAGAAAGTGACATCAGGAATGTTGTTTGTGAGTGTGTGATGTTGGACACCCATATTTAATAGATTAATATATATATTAAATATATGCAATGTGGGTATTAAATGTTCATCACAATCTGATATTGGAAAATATTTGACACAATGGGATGGTAGGAATGTTCATGACAATGTAACGTTCAGAGATGTTCGTCACAATGGGATGGCAGGAATGTTCATCAGAATGAGATGTGGGAAAATGTTTGTCACAATGAGACATTGGGAAATGTTAATCAACATGCGACATTGCGAAATATTCGTTACATTGGGATGGTATGAATGTTTGTCACAATGTGACATTGGGAAATGTTCATCACATTGGGACAGTACGAATGTTCATCACAATGCGATGTTGGGAAACATTCATCAAAATGCGAAGTTGGGAATTGTTCTTCACAATGCGATGTTTGGAAATGTTCATCGCGATGGGACGGTATGAATTTTCATCACAATCCAATGTTGAGAAATGTTCATCACAATGCGACGTTGGGAAATGTTCGTCACAATGGGATGGTAGGAATGTTCGTCATAGTGTGACATTAGAAGTGCTATGTCAGAATGTGACATCATGAATGTTGTTTTTGGGTGTGTGACGTTGGACAATGATCATGACAATGTGAAAAAGGAAAAAGATAGTAACATAGTGGGGTTTCAACATGCTCATCACATTGTGACAATATGACTTGGGGATTTATTTTTCATAGAGTGATGAAGTGAATGTTTATCAAAAAACAATGTTGGATAATGTTCATAATGTCACAAAGAAAAAATTTAGCATCATGTTGAGGTTTTAGCATATCTGATTACAGTGTTGGTGGAAGGATGTTAGGCTTAGGAACATTGGAACATGACATCAATGGTTATATAAATTTAAGTTTTTCATTATGAGTTATATAAATTTATGTTTTTTAGTGAGGGTTAAGTTGCATCATGAAGAAGTTTAAACTATGGGGAAGATAAATGTTATAAATTTTTTTAATAAGTTACGAGAAAAAATAAACTTTGAGGATCATTGAATTTTGGCTATTAGAAATTTTAAACCTAATGCATCATAGAAACTCATAGAATCCATGGTATTGTCTAGAGAGGAATGACTGATAATAAAAATGGTCTGTAATAAGCTAACCAATGTTTAGTTCCAAAAGGGAATGCTTTTAATAAATCACTAAAAAGATTCATGTTGAAGACGATAGTCGAGGGATTGCAACATGACAAATGAAACAATCAGTCAACCTTGATGGGCATAAAGATAACAATTTCATCTAAACTTCCCAATAGTTGACTAAGAGTATGAAAAGAGTTTCCACATCTTTAGGGGAAAAAAAATGGTATTCAAAACCCAAAGCTTTAAAAATTGCAAAAATGGAAGGCTACTCCATTGTTGCGATACACTCCATAAAAGAAATACGAATCCATGCTTCAAGAATAGCCTAAATATTTTAGGATTGATTCTTAGTGTCCAAACTACATAATGTTCACTTCTAGGGTTCATTATATACAATAATATCATTAATTTATCAATTTAATATCATTATTTTCCTCACTATATCGTGGTAAGCTTATCCATATTCCATGTGTATAATTAAATGTTTAAAAAACTATAAATGGACATTTCATTAATAGCTTAAACTATTTAAAAAATATGTATTTAATACACAAGGCACATAAACTTCAATTACTAAGGTCCATTGCATATAATAATATCAAATTGTTTCATAAAAGAAATACGGATCCATTCTTAAGAATAGCCTAAAACTACATAACATTCATTTCTATTGTAGGAACCGTAAATACAAAATTTGATATAATTCCTTTAAATTGCACAAATAATTCAATCACCAGCATAAGCAATTTTTTAGCAGAGATTAACATTTAACTACAGCATAAAAAAAAAGAACTTAGCAATTTCATAAACAAATTACCTTCTTTTGATGCTAATTTCTCCATTGACCTGGTTGTCTAGCCCGCTACTTTGTTGCTGCCTGATGCGCTGACCAACTCTGCCTAAACCGTGTTTCCTCCCTTCCATCTAGGAGTAGCCTATATGGATTCCTAGCTCCAGGATACCATAAGGCTATCCTGGCCCTCGTGCCCAAAACCCCCAACAAACCAGTGCCCCCCGTAATGATCCGCCCAGACTGTAGAACCCCAACTCAGAACCAGAAAATCCAAGCCCTGAAACCAGATCTCTCCCTTTCCAAAATGCTTCCTCCTCCCAATAATGCCCCATCCTCCTCGTAAGACTCCTCCTGTCATATCCCCTTCACCGACTCTCTTCCTACTCATTAATATCTTATCCCTTCATTATTATCTTATCTCTTTATTTAATGTCTTATCCCCTCCCGCATACGTAAATCATTTAATTAAACAAATTAAAATTATTAACCCTTTTAAATTTGTTACCCTGGTCATTCAATGTGATAGGTAATTAATTTAATTAATTAATTAATTAATTAATCATAAGTTATAACAATTAATTAATTAATTAATATTTAATTAATATTATTATGCCAATCTTTGTTTAAGTAAAACCATGTTAGGACAATTAATTACCTAATTAATTTTGATTAATAATCCCTAAGCATATATTCAACTAGGGTTGTTACACACACCCACCCTTTAGGAAACTTCATCCCGAAGTTAAGGTATCTTATGGTACAAAGAAAAATAAACATGGTTCACACATTCATAACAATTAACCGACATTATCAGTAAGTTAAGAAAACTCATATGTACTAGTGTATATGTAGAAGAAATGCATGTGTAGCTAGTACATAAAAGTCTCGTGCATGTACTAATAATCAAAAGTATCATCCTTTAGTAATTTATGTATGCATCCAATCCAGTCAGCAAGACTAGTCTTTTATAAAAGACAACAAACCAATCAATTGTTTGATAAATCCTTTAATTACTATTATCCGATTCAACAATTTTATTTAGACAACTGTGGTTTAGTTACGTAATTATGAATATTCATATATACACATTTATTTATTTATTTTTTGAAGGGAAAACATTAAATTCCACCACAAGACAAATATCCATACTTTCTCAACTATTTCTACTCATCCTTCCTCTGTAACCTACTTCCATCTCCATTCCTATCCTTCCTTTGCTAGACTATCTTGGAGCGTCAACTATATTGACCTAACTCCAAATAGAACCTGTAAGCGGAAGTGTCGCTATCTCGACCAAGCTTCCCTAGCAGGCATCTGACAATCATCATCACACGTCTTGGGGAGCGTGAACTAACACTATCCTCCCATGACTTCAGGTTTCAAAGGATACACAGTGGGAAATGCCTCCACCCCTCCTAATCATAACTAGGGTCCACACCCTAGAATGGAATATACAGTGGTACCGTGTTGCTGGGGGTTTTTTCATCATTTATTTAGTTTTGGGTAGTATCATCACCTGAAATCCTGCACTGGTCCACATATCATAGCAATGCATCCAAACCAATATAATTTCACATACTATATTCATGCCATAATGTTTCTCGGCTAGTGATCTTGATATCCACTTTCGTCATCATTACATTGGCTATTTCATAGCCCATAACCTGCAGATTAGTCTGTAACACAAACTCATTCATTTCTATGCATTATCATCATGTAATTGCATACTATCATCATTTTAGTTTGGTATCCCTGTACCGACAATTTAACATCAAAGTTTTCCAGTTAGAAATAGATTGCATCATATCCAACATCATTCTAATAGTATTTAAACATTCATAAAAAATTTCATTCTCACAATATGTCGCATCATGTACATCATCATCAATAACATTTAAACATTCGTAAAATTTACATTCACCTAGTAGATCGCATTATATACATCATCATCAATAACATTTAAACATTCATAAAAGTTCATACATTTTAAAGTCTAAGTGTATCACTTAATAGTTTCATTGTGACTAGAAAATAAAGTATATAGGCCTCAGGTAATCTTGTCTGTCTAAGTCAAAGGTGGTGTTACATACACCCAACCTTCGAGAAACATATTCTCAAGGTGGTCAAAAAAGTGAGGGATAGTCTCGTCGTACTGTCTCGGCGTCTTCCCAAGTAGCAGATCCTGGATTATACTTGTCCCACTGGACCTTAACTTGGTCTACCAGACAGTTCCTGAGCTGTCAGAATCTACGGTCCAATATGAGTAATGGTTCTATCCTGAGGGTTCCCACATTTGATACCTACAATTCCTTCCAATTTAGTTTATGTGATTCATTAGAAACATAATGACGTAAAACAGATACATGAAAAACATTATGAGTTTTATGCAAGTGGGGTGGAAGTATGAGACGATAGGCAACGGGTCCAATTTTCTCTTAGATTCTGAACGGTCCTATAAATCGAGGTGACAAATTTTTCCCCTTCCTGAACTATATGGTACTCTTATTAGGCCTGATATGAATGAAAACTTGGTCTCCCACTTCATAACTTCGGTCGGTCCTGTGTGCATCTGCATAACTTTTCTGCTTGTCCTGTGCTTCCTTTAGTCTCTACCTAATCTGAATCACCTGTTCCTCCATCTCTTGAATCAATTTTGGCCCAAAATTTACTCGATCTTCTAGTCTATCCCAACTGAATGGTGTTCTTCATGGCCTTCCATACAAAGCTTCGTAGGGTGGCAAACTCTACCAAAGGTAGGTACTTCTCCCACTGGGTTTGATTATCCATGACATACATCCTGAGCATGTCTTCCATGACTTGATTTACTCTCTTAGTTTTCCCATCTATTTCACGATGATAAGTTGTGATTAAGTTCAATTGAGTCCCCAACGCTGACTGCAAACTTGTCCAAAACCTAGAAGTGAATCTGGAGTCCGTATCTAAAATTATCTTCTTAGGTATCCCATGCAAATGGATAACCTCGCTTACAAACACATGTGCCACATCAGTGACATCGTAAGTGTCTCTAATCGGAATAAAATGAACACTCTTGGTTAACTTATCCACTATCACAAGAATGATAGTGTCTATGAGATGTGAGTGGAAACCCCACAACAAAATCCATAGAGATGACTTCCCACTTGGACATAGGAACATCATGTGGTTGTAGGAGGCCTACCGGGTGATGATGGTCGACTNCATAGACACTATCATTCTTGTGATAGTGTCTATGAGATGTGAGTGGAAACCCCACAACAAAATCCATAGAGATGACTTCCCACTTGGACATAGGAACATCATGTGGTTGTAGGAGGCCTACCGGGTGATGATGGTCGACTTTCACTTGTTGAAATTCTAGGCACTTGGCGATGAAATGGACTACACCGTGCTTCATGCCTACCCAGAAGAAGAGCTTCCTTATATCTGCATACATCTTCTTCACACCTAGATGCGCACAATAAAGTGCTCTATGGGATTCCTTCAGTATGATGCTTCAAATATCCCCATTCTCAGGGATGTACATCCTTCCTCGATATCTTAAAAGTCTGTCTTCCTCCAGACTATATCCTTCATACTTTGGATCTAACTACCT
>SNQJ01S0018398.1:99880-129093 GCA_010110895.2 Picea sitchensis | reverse complement strand
TTAATTAATTAATTAATTATTTAATCATAAGTTACAACAATTAATTAATTAATAAATATTTAATTAATATTATTATGCCAATCTTTGTTTAAGTAAAACCATGTTAGAACAATTAATTACATAATTAATTTTGCTTAATAATCCCTAAGCATATATTCAACTAGGGTTGTTACATCTATGGTTCATTATATACAATAATATCATTGTTTTATCAATTTAATATCATTGTTTTCATCACAACTATTTATAATTATCTACTTACATTTTTAAAATAGCTTAGTTTTTTTTTAAATATTTTTGAAGTTTTTTATAACATAAATATCCCTTGTAAAAATTCACTATGTATAATAATATCAATGTTACAAAAACTTTGTATTAATCCAAATAAACCCAACCACATTTATTATGCTAGCATAACAAATAGTTAGAAAAAACCAAAAAAGCTATAATGCTTTGGTAAGAACAAGTTTGAGGAACAAAAAAACTTTCATTTCCTACATGTGCAAATTCTAGAGTTCTTAGGTAACACAACATTGCATCCAAAAAGTTCAATGTGAATAGGTTATTCATTCCCAGTTTTATCGGAATAGGTTATTCCTGTTGTAAACAGATCTTATTTTGGGGAATTTCATTTCAATAGGATTTTTGTGTCGTTGAAAATTTTCTCGTATCCGAATCTAAAATTATTCATATTCACCACTTTGAAAACTTCCTTCACAGTATATTTATCATTTCTGTTAAGAGTGTTAATATATATTTATCATTTCTCTTATTTGAATTTAAGATTATTTATATGTATTTGATTATAATTTATCTATCATTTTTTTTATATATGTTTATCATTTCTTTTATTTGAATTTAAGATTATTTATATCTATTTAATTAGAAAAGTGGCACTGTAAAGTTTAAAGTTTTGGTTTTTTAAAATATATTTAGTTTTGCTCGAAATTGAACTAAAAATTGTTAAATGTATACATTTGAGTTATTAAGTTTGTATTATCAAAATATATTAAAAATATTTTAAAACTTAAAAAAATTATGATTTATGGAATCGATCAGTTTGTCGGTTGAAACCTTAAATAATAAAATATACAAGGAAATTAATTACATTGAAAACCCAATTCCACAACCATTGCATAGGAGCCTTATTGTCACCCAACATAGATAATGATGAGTCAAATCTTATGATTAAATTAAATTATAATATGAGGAAGACTAAATATTAATATGTAAATTATCATTATATTAATTATGATTTTAAACTTTGTAAATATAATATAATTAATAATATCTATGTATTTAATTTAGAAATTCAAAATTAATTAATAATATGTAAAAAGCTAATAAATTAATATTTATTAAATATATGTAATGTAAGTATTAAATGTTCATCACACTGCGACGTTGGCAAATAATGGACACAATGAGATGGTAGGAATGTTCATGACAATGTAACATTCAGAAATGTTCATCACAATGGGATGGTAGGAATGTTCATCAGAATGGGATGTTGGAAAATGTTTGTCACAATGTGATGTGGGGAAATGTTAATTACAATGCGACGTTAGGAAATATTCAGCACATTGGGATGGTACGAATGTTCATCACAATGCAACGTTGGGAAATGTTCATAACATTGGGATGGTGCGAATATTCATCACAATGGGATGCTGTGAAATGTTTGTCACAAAGCGACATTGGGAAATGTTTGTCACAGTGTGATGTTGGGAAATGTTTGTCGAAATGGGACGGTAGGAATTTTCATCACAATGAAATGTTGGGAAATGTTCATCACACTATGATGTTGGGAAATGTTTGTCACAATGTGACATGAGAAGTGCTATGTTAGAAAGTGACATCAGGAATTTTGTTTGTGAGTGTGTGATGTTGGACACCCATATTTAATAAATTAATATATATATTAAATATATGCAATGTGGGAAATATTCATTACATTGGGATGGTATGAATTTTTTTCACAATGCGACATTGGGAAATGTTCATCACAATGCGATGTTGGGAAACGTTCGTCAAATTGCGAAGTTGGGAAGTGTTCTTCACAATGCGACGTTTGGAAATGTTCGTCGCAATGGGATGGTAGGAATTTTCATCACAATGCAATGTTGAGAAATGTTCATCACAATGCGACGTTGGGAAATGTTCGTCACAATGGGATGGTAGGAATGTTGGTCACAGTGTGACATTAGAAGTGCTATGTCAGAAAGTGACATCATGAATGTTGTTTGTGGGTGTGTGACGTTGGACAATGATCACGACAATGTGAAAAAGGAAAAAGTTAGTAACATAGTGGGGTTTCAACATGCTCATCACATTGTGACAATATGACTCGGGGATTTATTTTTCATAGTGTGATGAAGTGAATGTTTATCAAAAAACAATGCTAGATAATGTTCATAATGTCACAAAGAAAAAAGTTGGTATCATGTTGAGGTTTCACCATATCTGATTATAGTGTTGGTGGAAGGATGTTAGGCTTAGGAACATTGGAACATGACATCAATGGTTATATAAATTTAAGTTTTTCATTATGAGTATTATAAATTTATGTTTTTTAGTGAGGGTTAAGTTGCATCGTGAAGAAGTTTAAACTATGGGGAAGATAAATGTTATAAAACATTTTAATAAGTTACGAGAAAAAGTGAACTTTGAGCATCATTGAATTTTGGCTTTTAGAAATTTTAAACATAATGCATCACAGAAACTCACGGAATCCATGGTATTGTCTAGAGAGGAATGATTGATAAGCAAAATGGTCCGTAATAAGCTAACCAATGTTTAGTTCCAAAAGGGAATGCTTTTGATAAATCCCTAAAAAGATTCTTGCTGAAGAAGATAGTCGAGGGATTGCAGCATGATGTAGGAGCATCTCAAGTGAGCCAGTGCGGAGATAAAGGACAGCTGGAAAAGCGCCCATAATTTTTTTTGAAAATGTATTAAAACATTAATGAAATCATCAAGTGGAGGCACACTTGTAAAATGTAAACAGACTTTGAGTGATCCACTCTTGTCCTTAGTATGTAGAAGGCATTGATGATAGTTAATGCAAGTAGGTAGAATTGAATTCCTAGATTAGACAGTTTTAGGAGTGGAGGGAAAACGGATATAGAAACCCTCATTGTATTATTGTATGATAGTGAGGAACATTACCAAGAAGAAAAAGAGCATAAAGAGATGGAACAGAGAAACTGTGTTTGAAAAACACCCATGTACAGAGATTTGAGTTAATAGAAGAAGTCTTAATTCAGATTCATCGCATTGTTTCTTGTATGGGTATGCTAAATGGTATGTTCATGCTTTTACTCTTTATGTAATGCAATTGATTTTATGATATGTATGAATGATTTCTTGTTGAATGTTTGAAATCTAAGAGAGAGAGAGAGAGAGAGAGAGAGAGAGAGAGAGAGTAAGGGAAATGAGTTTCAATTGTTTCTCTATCTGAGCAAGAATTACTACAAGGAGTGCAATTGAATTGTCCGCAAGGAGGGCATTGACAAAGGGTTCAAAGGTTTGTCTCTGAAAGCTCAGATAAGATATATTTTGTTCTCACTCCCTTAGAAGTGCAACTAGGCACTAGAGACACACAAGGTGTGTGCAGGCCGAGTGGAGTTTTAGGTCTTGTAACCTGAATGAAGTATTGAGAGACTGCTGCTGCAGGAAGTGTGCAGAGTTGAAGGAAGTTCAACACTTGAGAGTGTTTGAAATTTGCTGCAACGAGCGCGTGCAAGAGTCTTCTTCAAGAATCAGAGTTGGAGAAAGCCCAAAAGGGATAGAGTCTCCACAACTGTCCAAGGAAGCACAGGAAGTTTGTGCATTGGAACAGTGTCAAGGCATTGAAATTTTGTGTCACAGGTAGTTGAGTACCATTGGAAGACCTCTTGGTAAAAATTTGTAGAAGTCCTTGTGAAGGAAAGAGATGGACGGTCGAAATTCTCTGTGGAGAATTCACAAAGTCCCATGAGCCGTCAGATCTCACGGAGGAGAAGGGGAGTTACGACGAGTATTCCCAAAGGTTTAAGCTCAGGAGAGGCAGAACCATAGATTCAAGCCAGCAGGGGCCATTGGATTTACACATGGATTTATATTTCGGGGTTTCATAGATTGAAGTCCCGTAATCTTTGAAACAAGACTCACAAAATCACAAAATGTGAAGTCTCGAAGGGATGAAAGGATTTTGTCGGTCACAGAATCAGCAGGGTGGACAGGTGGCAGACTATCGACATAGAAGTCAAATTCCGTTGACCATTTCGCGGTTTCGTGGGGTGAAGACCCGAAATATTTGCATCAGGATTCGTGAAATCATGAAGTCCAAAATCCCGATAAAATAAAGAGTTGTTGAAAAGTCAACCTTGCGATCACATCAAAGTTTTGGTAAATCGAGTTTTAAGAGTCGAGGGGGCGAGTTGCTCGACATCGCAACTCTCAAAATCGTGATAGGGAGAAAGGCGAAATAGAGAGAGAAAAGGCCAAGTGTCATAAATTCGGGTTCCATAGTATGAGAAACAAGATGCTTGACCACATGATTCACAGAATTATGAAGTCTAATCTCTCAAAGAAGTAAGAGAGATTCCACAAGGCTTTGTCGTGGGTGCAGATTTCTCGAAAGGGAAATAGAAGAGCCAATTGTTGAGAATCTCTTCGGGCCAGTGGAAGAGGAAAGATCCTGTGTGCATGGACCTTTCGACCTGTGGGTTGAGGAGGGCTGAGTCATTTTTGGTATCAGAGCATAGAAAGGTTTCTTTTCTTTCTGTAGCAGGGAAAAGGAGAATTCACCATGCTATCGAGGAGAAGGGATAGGCAAACACTTGATCCACCAGAGGACAAGGAAATGCTGAGAAGAAGGGGTAGGCAGATGCCTAATCCAGCCATGGAGAGAGAGATGCATGACCTACGCACCAGACTTGAAGACATGGAGACATCACATAGGCGTACAGTCAGTGTTGGGGATATTAGTTATTCCAAAAGTGAAATTTAGGCTGAACATGAAGGGGAAGAAGTTGCAACCGAAGATGCAACAAACAAACGCTTGATTAGAGATATTGCAAGAATGGGTGCAAGAGCGAAAATGGACATTCCAGTTTATGAGGGAAATCTAGATGCAGAGGATCTTCTAGGCTGGATTAGATCACTGGACACATATTTTGACTATGAAAATGTTGAAGAGGATAAGAAGGTAAAACATTCTATCACGAGATTAAAGGGACATGCAACATTGTGGTGGGATGAGATACAAGCTGACAGATGTTGCAAAGGCAAGCAGAAGATCAAAAGCTAGGACAGAATGATAGTGAAGATGAAGAAAAAATTCATCCCCAGGGACTATCAAATTACTCTGTCTTGAAGAATGAAAAACTTGAGACAAAATCTGATGACAGTGAAAGAATATACTAAAGAATTCTACAGACTGAACATCAAGGCAGGTCATCAAGAAAGAAATGATGGAAAAGTTTCCAGGTACAAGAATGGTATGAGATATGACATTCAAGATGACATGAGCATGATAACCATTCGAACGGTGGAAGATGCTTATCAAATGTCTCTAAACGCAGAAGAGAAGCTGAGCCAAAAGTAGGGTCAAACAGGTCAAGGCAGAAGTTATCCCAAAGGCAAATCAGTTGCCCAGGATAAAAATAAAAAACCCAAGGAGTACTGGAAGAAAACTCAGACTCAAACTGAGAGAGGTGGAAGATCACAACGAGGGAAACATACCGAACAGAGAGGAGATTATGCTGACAATAATATTTTTCCTCGTAGTAGTGGTAGAGGAAGAGGAAGAGGTGGAGTAATAACATGCTTCACATGTGGAAAGAGTGGACACAAGTCTTATGAGTGTTCAGATAAAAAGAAATAAGGTGGAGAGACCCACATCGCCAAAGTGTAGAGGCGGAATGTGGAGGCAGAAGATGTTGAATATGGAAGATCGTTGATGATGCAAAAATCTCTTTGGACACCAAAGAAGGAGGTGGAGAGTTCAGTCCAAAGAAACAAACTTTTCCAGACTACTTGCAAGACCAAGGATAGGGTATGCAAGGTCATTATGGACAGTGGTAGCATGGATAATATCGTTTCAATGGAGATGGTAGAAAAGTTGGAGCTGGAGATGATTGAACATCCAAGCCCATACAAAGTTTCATGGCTACAGAAGGGACATTAGGTGACTGTCACTAAACAGTGTTTAGTTGAATTTAAGATAGGAGGATATAATGATAATATACTCTGTGATGTTTTTCCCATGGATGTTTGTCATCTATTGTTGGGTAGACCATGGAAATATGACAGGAATTTGATTCATGACGGGAGAATGAACACATACACCCTAGAGAAGAATGGGAGGACTCACATGTTGCTTCCAATCAAGGATAAGGAGGTGAAACCTGAAGTAAGCAACACTGTACTTCTCATGAGTAGGAAGGAACTTCTTACATAGGTCAAGAATAAGGAGGAACCAAAATTTATTGTAGTCAGGAAACCGAAGATTGTTTTGACCAACACAAGGGTATATGATTTACCAGAAGAGATTCAGGAGCTGCTAGAAGAGTTCCCTGACATAGTAGTGGATGAACTACCTCGTTCGTTGCCACCGATTAGAAGTGTGAGTGATCATATTGATCTCATACCAAGAGCCAGTTTTCCAAACAAAGAAGTGTATAGATTGATGCCACAGGAGAATGAAGAGGTCAAAAGACAAGTCTAGGTGATCAGAATCTGGACCAGGGGTCTAAAATTTGCTCAATTTTCAAAGTCCTCGGAATGCGACGAAAACTATACCATTGCGTCCGTCTCGTTCTCCTGATTTCGTCGGTATATTTACTTTCGCAAACGGAGTCCGTATGGAGAAGTTATTGAGGTCTGTTCGCCGAGCCAAACATGCAAAAATTTGATGCTGACTGGGCAGTCCGTATAGGACACGTGGCAGGCCGTACAGCTGACGTGGCAGGCCGTACAGCTGACGTAAGCGACTGTACGATGACGTGGCAGTGCCAGGTGCTGACACGTGTCATGCATTTATGGACTTTTTAACATGCGGTTTGACCAATATTGAGGTGACACGTGTCACCACTGGATGGGTGACACGTGGCACCAGGGTGACGTCAGCATCCTGCATGGCAGGCTGACGTGGCAGGCTGATGCACCATTGAATGGACCGTACGACCGACACGTGGCTGACATGTAATGGTTGACAGTGGAAAATAACATTTGGACACGTGGCATACTTCAAGCGAATGGAAAGGTGCCACGTGGCCCAATGGGGGGCTGCCACGTGGCACCCCGGGTTTAGCCAATGAGGGCTATGTTAAAAGATTTTGGGGTCTGCCGGATTCGAACCGGCGACCTCCCTCCACGGAAAAGTTTTCACAACGGGCCTCCGACCAATAGACCAATGCTACGGGACTTGTGATGTAGGCGAACATGTATGGTTCTAAATTGGGTGTTGTAATGTATTGCCGGGTGGTCGGGCCAGGGCTAAGCCCCGGCCCGAGGTTCTATTACCCGTTTATATGACCGTCGTTTTAACAAAATGGAGCGTGGGTTAGAAAATACGACCCATAGTTTGAAAATATTACATTTATGTTAAATGGCGCGGGGTTATTCAAACTTTTATGCCACGGTTAGTTGTGTTACAATGTGACCAAGCCACGGTTTAAACCGCGCGGGATTTGGGTTGTGACTTGTGTTAACCCCACGGTTCTTTCATATTACATTTAACCAATTGTTAAACCGTGCACTTGGATTTTAAACTTGGTTTTTGTGGTTTCAAACGGGTACACCCGCCACTTGTCAACTCAACAGTAAGCAGTGATAGTTTAGCCCTTTTTATGCGCGCGGGACATGGCCACATGGCCTCATGCGCCCATTACCTCCGTGATTCGGGGGCTTAGTTTCCCTAACAGTTCTACATTTCAGCGTGATTTGTGGAACACGCGTTGGTGCTAGGTTTTGGAGGCGAAAACGCCTGAAGCTAGGTTCAGACTTCGGGGGGAGTGCAGAATGGCGAACAGGTAACCAGAGCCAAAGGGGAAAAATGGCAGCAAGCATAACTTTTGGAGTTTTTGGCCAAATGAAGTGCCGCAAAAGCCCAGGTAGGGGTTTTTGGACGTTCTGAGTCCATTGGCACAGCTTTCACAGGCATTTGAAGACTTTTAATGCAGGTTTTTAACCATTGAAGCTTGAGGAAGCTCCATGAAGCTTGAAGCCCTCATTGTTGGAGGCATTGCTCTGATGAGCACATAACCATTTGCTGAGACTGAATAGTCATTTCTGACTGTTTATTATGCTCTGAATTCATTGGGATAGGTTGCAGATCCATTGGAGGACTTCTACAGGTATTTTTACCTCATTCTTTCTCAGGGAAGCTTGGAGGCCACTTGTAGAAGAGGTCATTGCTGGATGAGCCATTGTCCATTTGCAGAGTTTTTACAGTCAAATTTGGGGTTTTTATGTATTCTGAACTCAATGGTACAGTATGTAAAACCATTGGAGTTGATCAGAAGCTTTTAATGAGCATTTGACAAACTAATCCCAAAGAGCCAAGTCCATTGAAGGAGGCTCAAGGAGACGTAGCCCAGAGAGGGGTGAACTCCTTTATCATCTTGGTATTGCTGTGATTTTTATGTGTTATTTGCTGAACTTTTTATGGCTGTGTATTGATTTATAACACATATTTAAGCATTTCAAAGAACTTTCCTCCCACATGCACATTGACAAGAAGAAGCCTAAACTGAACACATAAACCAGTTTGCACATTTTCAACACATGAAGCAAGGTCCTGTTAAGAATTATTTTATGAGGTAGAGGGTGCTTGCATAGCATAACAAGTTAGCCTTCTATTTTCAGATCACTAGGATTTGTTGGACAAAGGTTTTGTCAGGGAAATCTTGAGTCCGTCTGCTGTTCCGACAGTACTCAGTCCAAAGAAAGATGGAGGCTGGAGGATTTGTACTGACTCAAGGGAGATTAACAAAATAACCATCAGGTACAGATTTCCATTGCCAAGGATGGATGATCTGATGGATTCCTTGAGTGGAGCAAAATTCTTTTCAAAGATTGATTTGAAAAGTGTTTATCACCAGATTCGCATGAGTGAAGGTGATGAATGGAAGACAGCGTT
This sequence comes from Picea sitchensis, assembly GCA_010110895.2. NCBI lineage: Eukaryota > Viridiplantae > Streptophyta > Pinopsida > Pinales > Pinaceae > Picea > Picea sitchensis. The sequence continues at coordinate 119,966 of SNQJ01S0018398.1, read as the reverse complement.
CAAGACCAATGAAGGGTTGTATGAATGGCTTGTTATGCTGTTTGGCTTAACAAATGCACCGAGTACCTTCATGAGGTTGATGAACGAAGTCCTAAAGGAGTTCATCGAAAAATTTGTCATTGTGTATCTAGATGACACACAGATTTTCAGTAAAATAGTGGCAGAGCATATGAAACATTTGGTTACAGTGATGAAGAAGTTACAGTAGGAGAAGCTACTATTAAACATGAAGAAGTCCTCATTCATGAAGACAGACCTCATTTATTTGGGTTTTGTTATTTCTGCAGATAAATTAAGGATTGTTCCAAATAAGGTGGAGGTAATCAAGAATTGGCCATCACTAAAGAATGTATTTGAGGTGAGAAGTTTTCATGGATTGGCTAGTTTCTACCAAAAATTCACTAGGAATTTCAGTGGAATTAGTGCACCAATTATGGACATAGTGAAGAAGAGATGTAAATCTTTTCATTGGACAGAAGAGCCTGAGAAGAGTTTTAATCTGTTGAAGAGGAAAATCACGGAACAACCAATTCTGGTGTTGCTTGATTTCCAAAAGACATTTCAAGTGAAATGTGATGCAAGTGGGTTTGCAATAGGTGCAGTCTTGAGTCAAGAAGACGGGTCAATAGCATACTTTAGAGATAAGCTGAACAAAGCGAAAGTGAAATACTCCACTTATGATAAGGAGTTTTATGCTATCATTCAGGCATTGAAGAAATGGAGACAATACTTGATTCCCAAGGAGTTTGTCTTATACAGTGACAATCATGCACTGCAATTTGTGACTCGACAGGAAAAGTTGAATCAAAGACATGTTAAATGGGTTGAATACATGTAGAATTTCACTTTTATGATTAAACATATTTCTGGTAGTGCTAACAAAGTTGTTGATGCTTTGAGCAGGAAGTGTTTGCTATTGCAGAAGTTCAAAGTCAAAACTTTGGGTTTTGATGATCTCAGGGACATGTACAGAGATGATCCAGATTTTAAATAGGTGTGTGAGGCAGCTGAGAATCCAATTCTCAGAGATAGAAGCCAATGGGTAGAACACATGATCTAGGAAGGATTATTGTTTAGAGGTAATCAACTTTGTATTCCAAAATGCTCCATGAGAGAGAATTTGCTAAAAGAGAAACATAGTGGAGGATTGGCTAGGCACTTTGGTCATGAAAAGATGTTTGCAAAGTTGAATGAGTCATATTTTGGCTAAGAATGTGAGCATACGTCAAGAGATTCATGGACAAATGTAGAATTTGCCAACATTCGAAAGGCAAGAAACAAAATGTAGGATTTTATCGACCATTGCCCATACCTGAGAGGCCGTGGGATGGAGTTAGTATGGATTTCATATTAGGTTTTCCAAGAACACAAAGAGGGTTTGACTCAATATTTTTGGTGGTGTATAGATTTTCCAAGATGGCACACTTCATTCCATGTCACAAGACTAGTGACGCAACTCACATTGCAAATTTGTTTTTCAAAGAAGTCATTCGACTTCATGGCTTACCAAGGAGCATAGTTTCGGATCGAGACACTAAGTTCGTAGGACACTTTTGGAGGACCTTATGGAAGAATCTGGGAACTAACTTATCATTTGGTTCGGCTTTTCATCCTCATACAGATGGATAGACAAAAGTGGTAAACAAAAGTCTGGGAGACTTATTTAGAAGCTTGGTAACAGAATACCACAACCAATGGGACAACATATTACCACAGGCGAAATTTGCTTATAATGACAAAGTTAACAAAAGAACAGGGCATACTCCATTTCATATTGTCTATGGCATGTATCTTAGGGGAATTTTTGAGCTGAGAGATTCAGAACAGACTACGACTAGGAGCACTAGTGCAGAAGATTTCGCAGAGGCGATGAAGGAACTTCACAACCAGGTGAAGGAACAATTGCAGAGTTCGAGCCAAGAATATAATAGCAGAGCAAATCAACACAGGAGACAACTTCAATTTGAGGTTGGTGATTTGATCCTCGCACATTTGAGAAAATAAAGGTTCTCGAGAGGAACATATAACAAACTAAAGATGAAGAAAATTGGAATATGCAAGGTCTTGAAGAAATTTGGGGCAAATACTTATGAGATTGAATTACCGGATGGGATCAGAATTTCTCCGATATTCAATATCTCAGATTTGTACCCATATAAAGCTGAGGAAGTAAGGACAGGAAATGAATAGCCAGAGGTCCAATGGAAAAAATAGATGCCAGTTGCAGAAAAGCGGCAGATGGAGTGCATACTGGACAAAAGGGTTGGCAAGAAGACGAGGCGAAAACAATACTTTGAGTATTTTTTCAAGTGGAAGAGTCATCCATCTGAATATGCCATTTGGGAGAACGAAGAAGAGATCTAGAGGAATGGACACACCATACGCGATCTCATGGACAGGAGCCCATGAAAATATTCAAGCAAGGGAGTATGATGCAGGAGCATCTCAAGTGAGCCAACGCAGAGATAAAGGATAGCTGGAAAAGTGCCCAACACAAATTTTGAAAATTTCTTAAAACATTAATGAAATCATCAAATGGAGGCACACTTGTAAAATGTAAATTGACCTTGAGCGATCCGCTCTCATCCTTAGTAGGTAGAAGGAATCTATGATAGTTAATGCAAGTAGGTAGAATTGAATTCCTAGATTAGACAGTTTTAGGAGCGGAGGGAAAACAGATATAAACACCCTCATTGTATTATTGTATGATAGTGAAGAACATTACCAAGAAGAAAAAGAGCATACAAAGATGGAACAGAGAAACTGTGTTTGAAAAACACCCATGTATGGAGATTTGAGTTAATAGAAGAAGCCTTAATTTAGATTCATGGCATTGTTTCTTATATGGGTATGCTAAATGGTATGTTCATGGTTTTACGCTTTCTGTCATGCAATTGATTTTATGCTATGTAGGAATGATTTCTTGTTGAATGTTTTAAATCTGAGAGAGAAAGAGATAGTAAGGGAATTGAGCTTCAATTGTTTCTGTATTTGAGCAAGTATTAGTGCAAGGAGTGCAGTTGAATTGTCCTCAAGGAGTGCGTTGACAAAGGGTTCAGAGGTTTGTCTCTAAAAGCTCAGATAAGATAGCTTTTGTTCTCACTCCCTCAGAAGTGCAGCCAGACACTGGAGCCATGCAAGGTGTGCACAGGTCGAGTGGAGTTTCAGGTTTTGTAAACTGAATGAAGTATTGAGAGAATGATGCTGCAGGAAGTGCACATAGTCGAGGGAAGTTCAACACTTGAGAGTGTTTGAAATTTTCTGCAATGAGTGCTTGTAGGAGTCTTCTTCAAGACTCAGAGTTGGAGAAATCCCAGAAGGGATAGAGTCTCCATATCCGTTGAAGGAAGCATAGGAAGTTTTTGCATTGGAACAGTGGGAAGGTGTTGAAAGTTTGTGTCACAGGCAGTTGAGTACCGTGGGAAAACCTCTTGGTAAAAGGTTACAGAAGTCCTTGTGAAGGAAAGAGATGAACAGTCGAAATTATCTGTGGAGAATTTGCAAAGTCCTGTGAGCCGTTAGATATCACGGAGGAGCAATGGAGTTACGGTGAGTGTTCCCAAAGGTTTAAGCTTAGGAGAGGCAGAACCATAGATTCAAGACAACATGGGTCATTGGATTTACACCTGGATTTCTATTTCGGGGTTTCGTAGATTGAAGTCCCGTAATCTTTGAAAAATTACTCGCAAAGTCCTGAAGGGACGAAAGTATTTTTTGGGCCACATAATCAGCAGGGTGGACAGGTGGAACACTATCAACATGGAAGTCAAATTCAGTTGACTATATCGGGGTTTCATGGGGTGAAGACCCAAAATATTTTCATCAGTATTTGCGAAATCGTGAAGTCCTAAATCTTGATGGAATAAAGAGATGTTAAAAAGTCAACCTTACAAGTGCATCGATGTTTTGTTAAATCAGGTTTCGCGAGTCGAGGGGACGAGTTTCTTGACATCATAAATCTTGAAATTGCGATAGGGAGAAAGGAAAAATAGAGAGAGTAAAGGCCAAGTTTCATAAATTCAGGTTTCTGAGTCCGAGAGACAAGACGCTTGACCACAGGATTCACGAAATTGTGAAGTCCGATCTCTTGAAGCGTGAAGGGAGATTCCACGAGGTTTTGTTGTGGGTGAAGATTTCTTGAAAGGGAAATAGAAGAGCCAATTGCTGAGAAGCTCTTCAGGCTAGTGGAAGAGGAAAGATCCTATGTGCATGGACCTTCTGACCTATGGGTTGAGGAAGGCTGTGTCATTTTTGGTATCAGAGCGCAAAAAGTTTTCTTTTCTTTCTGTATCAGGGAAAAGGAGAATTCGTCATGCCGCTGAGGAGAAGGGACAGGAAAACACCTGATCCACTAGAGTATAGGGAAATGTCAATAAGAAGGGGTAGGCATATGCCTGATCCATCCATGGAGAGAGAGATGCGTGACCTATGTGCCAGACTTGAAGACATGGAGACAACACAGAGGGGTATAGTCAGTGTTGGGGATCTTAGTGATTCTGAAAGTGAAATTGAGGCTGAACATAAAGGGGAAGAAGTTGCAGCCAAAGATGTAGCAAACAAATGCTTGATTAGAGCTATTGCAAGAATGGATGCAAGAGCGAAAATGGACTTTCCAGTTTATGAGGGAAATATGGATGCAGAGGAGCTTCTAGACTGGATTAGAGCTCTGGACACATATTTTGACTATGAAGATGTCGAAGAGGACAAGAATGTCAAACATGTTGTCACGAGATTAAAGGGACATGCAATATTGTGGTGGGATGAGCTACAAGTTGACAGACATTGCAAAGGCAAGTAGAAGATCAAAAGCTGGGATAGAATGATCTCGAAGACGAAGGCAAAATTTTTCCCCTAGGACTATCAAATTACTCTGTTTCAAAGAATGAAAAACTTGAGATAGAATTTGATGACAGTGAAAGAATATACTGAAGAATTCTATAGACTGAACATCAAGGCAAGTCATCGGGAAAGCAATGATGAAAAAGTTTCCAGGTACATGAATGGTCTGAGATACGGCATTCAAGACGAGATAAGCATGATAACCATCTGAATGGTGGAAGATTCTTATCAAATGGCTCTAAAGGTAGAAGAGAAGTTGAGCCGAAAGCAGGGTCAAAGAGGCCGAGGAAGAAGTCATCCCAAAGGAAAATCAGTTGCCCAGGGTAAAAATCTGAAACCCAAGGAGGACTGGAAGAAACCTCAGACTTGAACTAAGAGAGGTGGAAGCTCACTGTGAGGGAAGCATACCGAACAAAGAGGATATTATGCTGACAATAATATTTTTCCTCGTACTAGAGGTAGAGGAAGAGGAAGAGGTGGAGTAATAACATGCTTCACATCTGGAAAGAATGGACACAAGTCTTATGAGTGTTGAGATAAAAATAAAGAAGGTGGAGAGGCACACATCGCTGAAGTGCAGAGGTGGAATGTGGAGGCAGAAGATGCTGAAGGTGGAAGATTGTTGATGATGCAAAAATATCTTTTGACACCAGAGAAGGAGGTGGAGAGTTCAGTCCAAAGAAACAAAAATTTTCAGACTTCTTGCAATACCAAGGACAGGGTATGCAAGGTCATTGTGGATAGTGGTAGCATATATAATCACATTTCAAGGGAGATGGTAGAAAAGCTGGAGCTGGAGACGATTGAACATCCAAGCCCATACAGAGTTTCGTGGCTACAAAAGGGACATCAAGTAACTATCACTAAACAATGTTTAGTTGAATTTAAGATAGGAGGATATAATGATAAGATACTCTGTGATGTTATTCCCATGGATGTTTGTCATCTATTACTGGGTAAACCATGGCAATATGACAGGAATGTGATTCATGATGGGAGAATGAACACATACACCCTAGAGAAGAATGGGAGGACTCACATGTTGCTTCCAATCAAGGATAAGGAGGTGAACCCTAAAGTAAGAAACACTACACTTCTCATGAGTGGGAAGGAACTTCTTACAGAGGTCAAGAAGAAGGAGGAACCACAATTTATTGTAGTCAGGAAATTGAAGATTGTTTTGACTAGCACAAGGGTAGAGGATTTACCAGAAGAGATTTAGGAGCTGCTAGAAGAGTTCGATGACATAGTAGTGGACGAACTACCTCGTTCATTGCCACCGATTAGAATTCTGAGTCCTCATATTCATCTCATACTGGGAGACAGGTTTCCAAACAAAGCAGCGTACAGATTGATGCCACAGGAGAATGAAGAGGTCAAAAGACAAGTCCAGGATTTTTTGGACAAAGGTTTGGTCAGGGAAAGCTTGAGTCCATGTGTTGTTCTGACACTACTCAGTCCGAAGAAATATGGAGGCTGGAGGATGTGTACTGACTCAAGGGCAATTAACAAAATAACCATCAGGTATAGATTTCCATTGCCAAGGATGGATGGTCTGAAGGATTGCTTGAGTGGATAAAAAATCTTTTCAAAGATTGATTTGAAAAGTGGTTATCACCAGATTTGCATGAGAGAAGGTGATGAATGGAAGACAACCTTCAAGACCAATGAAGGGTTGTATGAATGGATTCTTATGTCATTTGGCTTAACAAATGCGTCGAGTACCTTCATGAGGTTGATGAACAAAGTCCTAAGGGAGTTCATCGAAAAATTTGTCATTGTGTATCTGGATGACATACTGATTTTCAGTAAAATAGTGGCAGAGCATCTGAAACATTTGGATACAGTGATGAAGAAGTTATAGCAGGAGAAGTTGTTGATAAAAATGAAGAAGTCCTCATTCATGAAGACAAAGCTCATTTATTTGGGTTTTGTTATTTCTGCAGATAAATTGAGGATGGATACAGATAAGGTGGAGGTAATCAAGAGTTGGCCATCACCAAAGAATATATTTGAGGTGAGAAGTTTTCATGGATTGGCTAGTTTTTACCAAAAATTCATTAGGAATTTTAGTGTAATTAGTGCACCAATGATGGATATAGTGAAGAAGAGACATAAATATTTTCACTGGATAGAAGAGGTTGAGAAGAGTTTTAATCTATTGAATACGAAAATCAAAGAACAACAAATTCTGGTGTTGCCTGATTTCCAAAAGACATTTCAAGTGAAATGTGATGCAAGTGGGTTTGCAATAGGGGCAGTCTTGAGTCAAGAAGACAGGCCGATAGCATACTTTAGCGAGAAGCTGAACGAAGTGAAAGTGAAATACTCCACTTATGACAAGGAGTTTTATGCTATCATTTAGGCATTGAAGAAATAGAGACATTACTTGATTCCCAAGGAGTTTGTCTTATACAGTGACAATCATGCGCTGCAATTTGTGACTCGATAGGAGAAGTTGAATCGAAGACATGTTAAATGGGTTGAATACATGAAGAATTTCACTTTTGTGATTAAACATATTTCTGGTACTGCTAACAAAGTTGTTGATGCTTTGAGCAGGAAGTGTTTTCTATTGCAGGAGTTTAAAGTCAAAACATTGGGTTTAGATGATCTCAGGGACATGTACAAAAATGATCTAGATTTTAAATAGGCATATGAGGCAACTGAGAATCCAATTCTCAGAGATAGAATCCAATAGGAAGAATACATGATCTAGGAAGGATTACTATTTAGAGGTAATCATCTTTGTATTCCAAAATGATCCATGAGGGATAATTTGTTGATAGAGAAAAACAGTGGAGGATTGGCTAGGCAATTTGGTCATGACAAGACGTTCGCAAAGTTGAATGAGTCATATTTTTGGCCAGGAATGCGAGCAGACCTCAAGAGATTCGTGGACAGATGCAGAATTTGCCAACATTCGAAAGGAAATAAACAAAATGCAGGGTTTTATCAACCATTGCCCATACCTGAGAGGCCGTGGGATGCAGTCAGCATGGATTTCATATTGGGGTTGCCAAGAACACAAAGAGGGTTTGACTCAATCTTTGTGGTGATGTATAGATTTTCCAAGATGAAACACTTCATTCCATGTCAGAATACCGGTGACACAACTCACATTGCAAATCTATTTTTCAAAGAAGTCATTCGACTTCATGGCTTACCAAGGAGCATAGTTTCGAACGAGACACTAAGTTCGTAGGACACTTTTGGAGGACCTAATGGAAGAAGTTGGGAACTAACTTATCATTTAGTTCGGCTTATCATCCTCAGAAGGATGGATGGACAGAAGTGGTAAACAAAAGTCTTGGAGACTTACTCAGAAGCTTGGTGACAGAACACCACAACCATTGGGACAACATATTACCACAGGCAGAATTTGCTTATAATGAATTAGTTAATAGAAGCACATGGGAGATTCCATTTCAGATTGTCTATGGCATGCAGCTAAGGGGAATTTCTGAGCTAAGAGATTCAGAACAGACTGCGACTAGGAGCGCTAGTGCGGAAGATTTCACAGAGGCGATGAAGCAACTTCATAGCCAGGTGAAGGAATGATTGCAGAGTTCGAGCAAGGAATATAAACGTAATGAAGATCAACACAGGAGACAAATTCAATTTTAGGTTGGTGCTTGGATCCTCGCACATTTGAGAAAGGAAAGGTTCTCGAGAGGAACATATAACAAACTGAAGATGAAGAAAATCAGACCATGCAAGGTCTTGAAGAAATTTGGGGCAAATGCTTACAAGATTGAATTACATGACGGGATCAGAATTTCTCTGATATTCAATATCTCAGATTTTTACCCATATAAAGTTGAGGAAGAAAGGACAAGAAATGAACAGCTAGAGGTCCAATGGACAAAATAGATGCCAGTTGCAAAAAAGCCGCAGATGGAGCGCATACTAGACATAAGGGTTGGCAAGAAGACCAGGCGAAAACAATACTTAGAGTATTTGGTCAAGTGGAAGGGCCATCCAGTTGGATATGCCAGCTGGGAGAATGAAGCAGAGATCCAGAGGCATGGACACACCATACGTGAGCTCATGGACAGGAGCTCATGAAAATTTTCAAGAAAGGGAGTATGATGCAAGAGAATCTCAAGCGAGCCAGCGCAGAGATAAAGGGCAGCTAGAAAAGCGCCCAACAAATTTTTTGAAAATGTCTTAAAACATTAATGAAATCATAAAGTGGAGACACACTTGTAAAATGTAAATAGACCTTGAGCGATCTTCTCTCGTCCTTAGTAGGTAGAAGGCATCTATGATAGTTAATGCAAGTAGGTAGAATTGAATTCCTAGATTAGACAGTTTTAGGAGCGCAGGGAAAATAGATATAGACACCCTCATTGTATTATTGTATGATAGTGAAGAACATTACCAAAAAGAAAATGAGCATATAGATATGGAACAGAGAAACTGTGTTTGAAAAACACCCATGTACGAAGATTTGAGTTAATAGAAGAAGTCTTAATTCAGATTCATGGCGTTGTTTCTTGTATGGGTATGCTAAATGGTATGTTCATGGTTTTACTCTTTTTGTCATGCAACTTCTTTTATGCTATGTATGAATGATTTCTTGTTGAATGTTTGAAATCTGAGAGAGAGGAGAGTAAGGGAAATTAGTTTCAATTGTTTCTGTATCTGAGCAAGAATTCCTGCAAGGAGTGCAGTTGAATTGTCCGCAAGGAGTGCTTTGACAAAGCGTTCAGAGGTTTGTTTCTGAAAGCTCAGATAAGATAGCTTTTTTTATCACTCCCTCAAAATTTCTTCTAGGCACTGGATCCATGCAAGGTGTGCGCAGGTCGAGTGGAGTTCCAGGTCTTGAAACCTGAATGAAGTATTGAAAGACTATTGTTGCAAGAAGTGCACAGAGTCAAAGGAAGTCCAACACTTGAGAGTGTTTGCATTTTTTCTCAAGGAGTACATACAGGAGTCTTCTTCAAGACTCAGAGTTGGAGAAAGCCCAGAAGGGATATAGTCTCCATAGCCTTCGATGGAAGCATAGGAATTTTGTGCATTGGAACAGTGGGAAGCCATTGAAAGTTTGTGTCAGGCAGTTGAGTACCGTGGGAAAACCTCTTGTTAAAAAATTGTAGAAGTCCTTGTGAAGGAAAGAGATGGATGATCATAATTTTCTGTGGAGAATTCACAAAGTCTTGTGAGCCATCAAATCTCATGAAGGAGCAGGGGAGTTACGGTGAGTATTCCCAAAGGTTTAATCTTAGGAGAGGAAAAAACGTAGATTTAAGCCAACAGGGACCATTGGATTTACACGTGGATTTCTATTTAAGGGTTTCGTAGATTGAAGTCCCATAATCTTTGCAACAGGACTCGCGACGTCCTGAAGGGATGAAAGTATTTTGTGGGCCACAAAATCAGTAGGGTGGACAGGTGGCACACTATCGACATGGAAGTCAAATTCCGTTGACCATTTTAGGGTTTTGTGGGGTGAAGACCTAAAATATTTGCATCAGGATTCGTGAAATCATGAAGTCCAAAATTCTGATGGAATAAAGAGCTGTTGAAAAGTCAACCTTGTGATCGCATCGGAGTTTCGGTAAATTGGGTTTCAGGAGTCGAGGGGACGAGTTGCTTGACATCGCAACTCTCAAAATCACGATAGGGAGAAAGGAGAAATAGAGAGAGAAAAGGCCAAGTGTCATAAATTTGGGTTTCGGAGTCCGATAGACAAGACGCTTGACCACAGGATTCGCAGAATTGCAAAGTCCGATCTCTCGAAGCCCGAAGGGAGATTCCACGAGGTTTTGTTGTGGGTGCATATTTTGCGAAAGGGAAATAGAAGAGACAATTGCTGAGAATCTCTTCAGGACAGTGGAAGAGGAAATATCCTGTGTGCATGGACCTTCTGACCTGTGGGTTGAGGAGGGCTATGTCATTTTTGGTATTAGAGCGTAGAAAGTTTTCTTTGCTTTTTATAGCAGGGAAAAGGAGAGTTCACCATGCCGTCGAGGAGAAGGGACAAGCAATAACCTGATCCACCAGAGGATAGGAATATGCCTGATCCAACCATGGAGAGAGAGATGCGTGACCTACGCACTAGATTTGAAGACATGGAGATAACACAGAGGCATACAGTCAGTCCTGGGGATCTTAGTGATTCTGAACGTGAAATCGAGGCTGAATATAAAGGGGAAGAATTTGTAGCCGAAGATGTAGCAAACGGACGCTTGATTAGAGCTATTGAAAGAATGGGTGCAAGAGCGAAAATGGAAATTCCAGTTTATGAGGGAAATATGGATGCAGAGGATATTCTAGACTAGATTAGAGCTCTGGACACATATTTTGAATATGAAGACGTCGAAGAGGACAAGAAGGTCAAACATGCTATCACGAGATTAAAGGGACATGCAACATTGTGGTGGGATGAGCTACAAACTGACCTACACTACAAAGGCAAGCATAAGATCAAAACTTGGGACAGAATGATCGCGCAGATGAAGGCCAAACTCATCCCCAGGGACTATCAAATTACTGTATTTCGAAGAATGCAAAACTTGAGACAGAAGCTGATGACAGTGAAAGAATATATTGAAGAATTCTATAGACTGAACATCAGGGCAAGTCATTAGGAAAGTGATGATGATAAAGTTGTCAGGTACATGAATCGTCTGAGATACGACATTCAAGACGAGATGAGCATGATAACCATCCAAATGGTGGAAGATTCTTATCAAATGTCTCTAAAGGCAGAAGAGAAATTGAGCTAAAAGTAGGGTCAAAGAGGCTGAGGCAGAAGTCAGTGCAAAGGCAAATCAATTGAAAATCAGAAACCCAAGGAGGACTGGAAGAAATGTCAGAGTTGAACTGAGAGAGGTGGAAGCTCACAGCGAGGGAAGCATACCGAACAAAGAGGATATTATGCTAACAATAATATTTTTCCTTGTACTAGAGGTAGAGGAAGAGGAAGAGGCGCAGTAATAACATGCTTCACATGTGGAAAGAATGGACACAAGTCTTATGAGTGTCAAGATAAAAAGAAAGAAGGTGGAGAGACCCACATCACTGAAGTGCAGAGGTGGAATGTGGAGGCAGAAGATGCTGAAGGTGGAAGATCATTGATGATGCAAAAATCTCTTTGGACACCAGAGAAGGAGGTGGAGAGTTCAGTCCAATGAAACAGACTTTTCTGGACTGCTTGCAAGACCAAGTATAGGGCATGAAAGGTCATTGTGGACAGTGGTAGCATGGATAATCACGTTTCAAGGGAGATGGTAGAAAAGATGGAGCTGGAGACAATTGAACATCCAAGCCCATACAGAGTTTCATGGCTACAAAAGGGACATCAGGTAACTGTCACTAAACAATGTTTAGTTGAATTCAAGATAGGAGGATATAAAGATAAGAAACTCTGTGATGTTATTCCCATGGATGTTTGTCATCTATTTCTTGGTAGACAATGGCAATATGATAGAAATGTGATTCATGATGGGAGAATGAACACATACACCCTAGAGAAGAATGGGAGGACTCACATGTTTCTTCCAATCAAGGATAAGGAGGTGAAACCTAAAGTAGGCAACACTGTACTTCTCATGAGTGGGAAGGAACTTCTTACAGAGGTCAAGAAGAAGGAGGAACCACAATTTATTGTAGTCAAAAAACCAAAGATTGTTTTGAATGGCACAAGGGTAGATGATTTATCAGAAGAGATTCAGGAGATGCTGGAAGAGTTCACTGACATAGTAGTGGATGAACTACCTTGTTCGTTGCCACTGATCATAAGTGTGAGTCATCATATTGATCTCATACCGAGAGCCATTTTTCCAAACAAAGCAGCGTACAGATTGATGCCGCAGGAGAATGAAGAGGTCAAAAGACAAGTCTAGGATTTGTTGGACAAAGGTTTGGTCAGGGAAAGCTTGACTCCATGTGTTGTTCTAACACTACTCATTCTGAAGAAAAATAGAGGTTGGAGGATGTGTACTGAGTCAAGGGAAATTAACAAAATAACCATCAGGTATATATTTCCATTGCCAAGGATGGATGATCTAATGGATTGATTGAGTGGAGCAAAATTCTTTTCAAAGATTGATTTGAAAAGTGGTTATCACTCGATTCACATGAGAGAAGGTGATGAATGGAAGACAACCTTCAAGACCAATGAAGGGTTGTATGAATGGCTCCTTATGCCATTTGGCTTAACAAATGCATCGAGTACCTTCATGAGGTTGATGGACGAAGTCCTAATGGAGTTCATCGTAAAATTTGTCATTGTGTATCTGGATGATATATTGATTTTTAGTAAAACAGTGGCAGAGCATCTGAAGCATTTGGTTACAGTGATGAAGAAGATACACTAGGAGAAGCTACCGATAAACATGAAGAAGTTCTAATTCATGAAGAAAGAGATCATTTATTTGGGTTTTTTTATTTCTACAGATAAATTGAGGATGGATCTAGTTAAGGTAGAGGTAATCAAGAATTGGCCATCACCAAAGAATATATTTGAGGTGAAAAATTTTCATGGATTTGCTAGTTTCTACTGAAACTTCATTAGGAATTTCAGTGGAATTAGTGCACCAATGATGGACACAGTGAAGGAGAGACATAAATATTTTCACTGGACAGAAGAGGCTGAGAAGAGTTTTAATTTTTTGAAGAGGAAAATCATAGAACAACCAATTACGGTGTTACCTAATTTCCAAAAGACATTTCAAGTGAAATGCAATGCAAGTGGGTTTGCAATAGGGGCAGTCTTGAGTCAAGAAGATAGGCCGATAGCATACTTCAGTGAGAAGTTGAATGAAGCAAAAGTGAAATACTTCACTTATGACAAGGAGTTTTATGCTATCATTCAGGCATTGAAGAAATGGAGACATTACTTGATTCCCAAGGAGTTTTTCTTATATAGTGACAATCATGCACTGCAATTTGTGACTCAACATGAGAAGTTGAATCAAAGACATGTTAAATGGGTTGAATACGTGCAAAATTTCACTTTTGTGATTAAACATATTTCTAGTACTGCTAACAAAGTTGCTAATGCTTTGAGCAGGAAGTGTTTGCTATTGCAGGAGTTCAAAGTCAAAAAATTGGGTTTTGATTATCTCAGGGACATGTACAGAGATGATCCATATTTTAAATAGGCGTATGAGGCAGCTGAGAATCCAATTCTCAGAGATAGAAGCCAATGGGAAGAATACATGATCCAGGAAGGATTACTATTTAGAGGTAATCAACTTTGTATTCCAAAATGCTCCATGAGGGAGAATTTGTTGAAAGAGAAACACAGTGGAGGATTGGCGGGGCACTTTGGTCATGACAAGACGTTCGGAAAGTTGAATGAGTCATATTTTTGTCCATGAATGCGAGCAGACCTCAAGAGAGTCATGGACAGATGCATAATTTGCCAACATTCAAAAGGAAAGAAACATAATGTAGGGTTTTATCAACCATTGCCGATACCTGAGAGGCCATGGGATGTAGTCAACATGGATTTCATATTGAGGTTTCCAAGAACAAAAAGTGGGTTTGACTCAATATTTGTGGTGGTGGATATATTTTCCAAGATGGAACACTTAATTCCATGTCAGAATACCGATGACACAACTCACATTGCGAATCTGTTTTTCAAAGAAGTCATTCGACTTCATGGCTTACCAAGGAACATAGTTTCAGATCGAGACACTAAGTTTGTAGGACACTTTTTGAGGAACTTGTGGAAGAATATGAGATCTAACTTATCATTTAGTTCGTATTATCATCCTTAGATGGATGGATAGACAGAAGTGGGAAATAGAAGTCTGGGAGACTTGCTGAGAAGCTTGGTGACAGAACACCACAGCCAATGGGACAACATATTACCACAGGCGAAATTTTCTTATAATGACTCAGTTAACAGAAGAACATGGTAGAGTCCATTTCATATTGTTTATGGCATGCAGCTAAGGGGAATTTATGAGCTGAGAGATTCAGAACAGACTGCAACTAGGAGCACTAGTGCAGAAGATTTCGCAGAGGCGATGAAGGAATTTCATAGCCAGGTGAGGGAACGATTGCAGAGTTCGAGCCATGAATATAAGCATAAAGTAGATCAACACAGGAGGCAACTTCAATTTTAGGTTGGAAATTTTATCCTCACATATTTGAGAAAGGAAAGGTTCCCGATAGTAATAGATAACAATATTAATATGAAGAAAATCGGACCATGCAAGGTCTTGAAGAAATTTGGGGCAAATTCTTACGAGATTGAATTACCCGATGGGATCAGAATTTCTCCAATATCCAATATCTCAGATTTTTACCCATATAAAGCTGAGGAAGCAAGGACAGGAAATGAACAACCAGAGGTCCAGTGGAAAAAATAGATGCNGTTGGCAAGAAGACCAGGAGAAAAAAATACTTTGAGTATTTGGTCAAGTAAAAGGGCCATCCAGTTGAAGATGCTAGATGGGAGAAAAAAGCAGAGATCCAGAGGCATGGAAACACTATACGTGAGCTCATGGATAGGAGCCCATGAAAATTTTCAAGCAACAGAGTATGATGCAGGAGCATCTCAAGCGAGCCAGTACGGAGATAAAGGACAGCTAGAAAAGCGCCCAACAAAAAATTTGAAAATGTCTTAAAACATGAATGAAATCATCAAGTGCAGGTACACTTGTAAAATGTAAATGGACCTTGAGTGATCCTCTCTTGTCCTTATTAGGTAGAAGGCATTTATGATAGTTAATGCAAATAGATAGAATTGAATTCCTAGATTAGACAGTTTTAGGAGCAGAGGGAAAACGGATATAGACACCCTCATTGTATTATTGTATGATAGTGAAGAACATTACCAAGAATAAAAAGAGCATATAGAGATGGAACAGAGAAACTGTGTTTGAAAAACATCCATGTACAAAGATTTGAGTTAATAGAAGAAGTATTAATTCAGATTCATGGCATTGTTTCTTGTATGGGTATGCTAAATGGTATGTTCATGCTTTTACTCTTTCCATCATGCAATTCCTTTTATGCTATGTATGAATGATTTCTTTTTGAATGTTTGAAATATGAGAGAGAGAGAGAGAGTAATGGAAATGAGTTTCAATTGTTTCTCTATCTGAGCAAGGATTCCTGCAAGGAGTGCAGTTGAATTGTCGACAAGGATTTCATTGACAAAGGGTTTAGAGGTTTGTCTCTGAAAGCTTAGATAAGATATCTTTTTTTCTCACTCCCTTAAAAGTGCACCTAGGCACCAAAGCTGTGCAAGGTGTGTGCAGGCCATGTGGTGTCTCAGGTCTTGTAACGTGAATGAAGTATTGGGAGACTGTTGCTGCAGGAAGTGCGCAGAGTCGAAGGAAGTTCAACACTTGACAATGTTTGAAATTTGCCACAAGGAGTGCATGCATGAGTCTTCTTCAAGACTCAAAGTTGGAGAAATCCCAGAAGGGATAGAGTCTCCACAGTCGTCGAGGAAAGAACGGGAAGTTTGTGCATTAGAATAGTGGGAAGGCGTTGAAAGTTTGTGTCGTAGGTAGTTGAGTACCGTGGGAAAACCTCTTGGTAAAAAGTTGCAGAAGTCCTTGTGAAGGAAATACATGGACAGTCGGAATTCTCTGTGGAGAATTCACAATGTCCCGTGAGCCATAGATCTCATGGAGGAGCAGGGGAGTTACAACGAGTATTCCCAAATGCTTAAGCTCGATCGAGGTAGAATTGTAGATTCAAGCCAACAGGGATGGTTGGATTTACACGTGGATTTCTATTTTCGGGTTTCGTATATTGAAGTCCCATACTCTTTGCAACAAGACTTGCAAGATCACGAAACATGAAGTCTCGAAGGGACGAAAGGATTTTGTGGGCCATAGAATCAACAGGGTGGACAGGTGGCACACTATCGACACAAAAGTCAAATTCTGTTGGCCATTTTGGGGTTTCGTGGGGTGAAGACCCAAAATCTTTGCATCAGGATTTGCAAAATCGTGAAGCCCGAAATCCCAATGGAATAAAGATTTGTTGTAAAGTCAACCTTTTGAGGGCATCATATTTTCAGCATATCAGGTTTTAGGAGTCGAGGGGACGAGTTGCTTGACATCGCAACTCGCAAAATCATGATAGCGAGAAAGGCGAAATAGAGAGAGAAAAGGCTAAGTGTCATAAATTCAGGTTTTGGAGTCCGAGAGACAAGACGCTTGACCACATGATTCATGGAATTGCAAATTCTAATCTCCCGAAGCGCGAAGGGATATTCCACGAGGTTTTGTTATGGGTGCAAATTTCCCGAAAGGGAAATAGAAGACCCAATTGCTGAGAAGCTCTTCGGGCCAGTGGAAGAGGAAAGATCTTGTGTGCGTGGAACTTTCGACCTGCGGGTTGAGGAGGGCTGTGTCACAGCATGAAAAATGAAACAATCAGTCAACCTTGATGGGCATAAAGATGACAATTTCATCTATACTTCCCAATAGTTGACTAAGAGGTTGAAAGGAGTTTCCACATCTTTAGGGGAAAAAAATGGCATTCAAAACCGAGATCTTTAAAAATTGCAAAAATGGAAGGCTACTCCATTGTTGTGATACACTCCATAAAAGAAATACAGATCCATGCTTCAAGAATAGCCTAAATATTTTAGGATTGATTCTTAGTGTCCAAACTACATAATGTTCATTTCTAGGGTTCATTATATACAATAATATCATTATTTTATCAATTTAATATCATTATTTTCGTCACTATATCATGGTAGGCTTATCCATATTCCATGTGTATAATTAAATGCTTAAAAAACTATAAATGGACATTTCATTAATAGCTTAAACTATTTAAAAAAAATATATTTAATGACCAAGGCACATAAACTTCAATTAATAAGGTCCATTGCATATAACAATATCAAATTGTTTCATAAAAGAAATATGGATCCATGCTTAAGAATAACCTAAAACTACATAACATTCATTTCTATGGTTCATTATATACAATAATATAATTGTTTTATCAATTTAATATCATTGCTTTCATCTTAAATTATTCATATTCACCACTTTGAAAATTTCCTTCACAGTATATTTATCATTTATGTTAAGAGTGCTAATATATATTTATCATTTCTCTTATTTGAATTTAAGATTATTTATATGTATTTGATTATAATTTATTTATCATTTTTTTTATATATGTTTATCATTTCTTTTATTTGAATTTAAGATTATTTATATCTATTTAATTAGAAAGGTGGCACTGTAAAAGTTTTAGGTTTTGGTTTTTTAAAATATATTTAATTTTTCTCCAAATTGAACTAAAAATTGTTAAATGTATAAATTTGAGTAATTAAGTTTGTATTATCCAAATATATATATATATATATATATATATATATTTGTTTGTTAATGTGGCCTAACCTGTTAGCATCGGGATTAACCTGTGGCTTGAGAAACCACAACTCAGGGGAATCTAAGCCGTCAAAATCACCCAGGGGTTGCACCCATTCTTAGCCACACCAACCCTTAACATGGTTGGATTTTTTGTCCCCGCAGGTTTCGAACCGGTGACTTTTCAACACGGAGTAACTCAACAACACACTCTGTCACCGACTGTCCTACACCTAGGGGATGTATTATCCAAATATATTAAAGATATTTTAAAACTTAAAAAAAATTATGATTTATGGAATCAATCAGTTTGTCGGTTGAAACATTAAATCATAAAATATATGAGGATACTAATTACATTGAAAACCCAATTCCACAACCACTGCACAGGAGCCTTATTGTCACCCAACAAACATAACGATGAGTCAAATCTTATGAGCAAATTAAATTATAATATGAGGAAGACATTTTCTTTTATAAATAAAATTAAGAGTAATAATAATAATGAATCACTATGCAACATTAAAAATCTTTGACATTCGTTTTATGGTTTAATCCTCTTGAAATCCATTTAAATAGAGACATTAATTGTTATAAGTTCAAATGTTGCTTCCTTTTATTGGTTACTCTCTAATAAAAATAAGGAATTCTTTGACTTGAATCCTTCTGTGTCTCTTAATCGGAATGAATGAAGTTTCAATTCTCCTGTCATCTGGCTTGAAAAAGTGAGTATTCTTGAAGTATAGGTGTGAAAAATGGACAGAATGGCACTTCGAATGCTCAGGGATCTTTGTAGTGCTTGTAAATACTAATTTTGATATAAATCATTTCAATCTCACAAATAATTTAATCACCAGCATATACGCAATATTCAACAGAGATTAACATTTAACTACAGCATAAAAAGAAGAAAACTTAGCACTTTCATAACAAGTTACCTACTTCTGATGCTAATTTTTGCCGATATGATTGTCCCTTCTCTGATGCCTTGCTGTTTCCTTGGTGCTTCTTGATGCGCTAATCAACTCTGCGCAAACCGTGGTTCCTCCCTGCCAGCTAGGACCAACTTGATTGTCTTCCTAGCTCGAGGATACCATATGGATATCCTGGCCCCTGTGCTCAAAACCCCTAGCAAACCAGTGCTCCCCGTAATGATCCTTCCTCTACTGTAGAACTCAAACTTAGAACCCCCACAAAATCCAAGAGAACCCTCAAAAAAATCCCTTTCTTATGTAAGCCTCCTCCCCATCATATCCCTCCTTCACTGATCCTTTCCTCCTCATTCATTTCCTTATCCATGCATTCATTGTCTTATCCTCTTAGTTAATGTCTTATCCGATTACAAATGTTTCTTATCCTTACATTTAATGCTTCTTGTCCCCTCTGTATACGTAATCATCTAATTAAACAATTAAATTTATTAACCCTCTTAAATTTAATACCCATGTCATTGAATGTAATAGGTAATTAATTAATCAAAATTATAAAAATTAATTAATTAATAAATATTTAATTAATATCATTATACCAATCTTTGTTTAGTTAATAACATGTTAGAAAAATTAATTATCAAATAAATTTTACTTAATAATACCTAAGCATATATTCAACTAGGGTTGTTACATACACCCACCCTTCAGGAAACTTTGTCCCAAAGTTAAGGTATCTTATGGTACAAAGGAAAAGAAACATGGTTCACAGATTCATAACAATTAACCGACCTTATCACTAAGTAAGTCAAGAAAACTCATACATACTAGTGTATATGTACAAGAAATGCATGTGTAGATAGTACATACAAGTCTCATGCATGTACTAATAATAAAAACTATCATCCTTTAGTAATTTATGTATGCATCCAATCTAGTCAGGAAGACTAGTCTTTTATAAAAGACAACAAACCAATCAATTGTTTGAGAAATCCTTTAATT
>SNQJ01S0018398.1:78179-88505 GCA_010110895.2 Picea sitchensis | reverse complement strand
TTTTTTTTTATACTGTAATTTGTTAAATTATTAACCCATATGTATTCAATAGTGAGGGTATAGTGGCTATAGAAAACGGTTGGGTGCACAACATGCTTTGCCTACATAAACAGAGTAGCATAAACCTGGAGGAAAAGCAGGTCCTGGCATTCTTGGAATTAACATTGGCAAGAACAAAACAAGTGAAGATACAGTCGCTGACTATATGGTACAGGTTTTTTTTGTGTGGTTTTCAATATGTATAGAATTATACTAATTTCAATTGGGCATATTGTTGATATATAGATCTGTGTAAAAATATAATAAAAAATTGTGTTTTTGGCTTGCAGGTTAGGTGGATCTGGAGTTGGAGTTGGAGCTTGGCCCTAATTTATTTATTTATTTTAATTTTTTTTTTACAGTTACATAAATATTTTCATATACATATTATTTAGGGATTGTTCAGGATTTTAGGGCAAGGGTTTCAATATATCCAATTAGGGGTTGTTTAAATTTCTGAGTTAGTGTTGAACAATTTCAGTTCTAAACTTTCCTTTCTTACAAGCGGTTAGATGGGTAGGTAGGTAGGTAGGTAGGCCCTTAGTTCCATATTTTGAACCAGGGCTCTGATACCATGTGTAGTGCCTATAAATACTAATTTTGATATAAATCATTTCAATCACACAAATAATTTAATCACTAGCATATACGCAATATTCAGCAGAGATTAACATTTAACTATAGCATAAAAAGAAGAAAACTTAGCACTTTCATAACAAGTTACCTGCTTCTGATGCTAATTTCTGTTGATATGATTGTCCCTTCATTGCTGCCTTGCTGTTTCCTTGTTGTTGCCTAATGTGATGATCAACTCTTCCCAAACCGTGGTTCCTCCCTGCTATCTAGGAGCAGCCTGTCTGACTTCCTAGCTCCAGGATACCATATGGATATCCTGGTCCCCGTGCCCAAAACCCCTAGCAAACCGGTGCCCCCCATAATGATCCTTCCTAGACTACATAAATCAAACTCAGAACCCCCCCAAAATCCAAGAGAACCCTCAAAAAAATAAAATCCCTTCTTCCGTAAGCCTCCTCCCCGTCATATCCCTCCTTCACCGACCCTTTCCTCCTCATTCATTTCTTTATCCATACATTCATTGTCTTATCCTCTTAGTTAATGTCTTATCCGATTATTAATGTTTCTTATCCTTACATTTAATGCTTCTTATCCCCTCCGTATACGTAATCCTTTAATTAAACAATTAAATTTATTAACCCTGTTAAATTTAATACCCATGTCATTGAATCTAATAGGTAATTAATTAATTAATTAATTAATCAAAATTATAACAATTAATTAATTAATATCATTATACCAATTTTTGTTTAGTTAATAACATGTTAGAAAAATTAATTACCTAATAAATTTTTACTTAATAATCCCTAAGCATATATTCAACTAGGGTTGTTACAGGTTAAGTCATATCCTATGGTCGGCTTCCCTCAAATACACAAGAACATAGCTACATTCCACACACTTGGTCGTTTAATACATGTAGATTGGGCCATGGAGCTTGAGACATCAAGTATTCTCCCATTGTAGGTGCTCATGAATGTATTTCTCGATCTCCCTTGGCTCATTCATTAAATCCTCTTGGCAGAAGGAAAGAACAGTCAAGGAAATAACTAAATCATTGTCGATGTTGATCTCATCTTGGTCTGGAAGGAACAAAATTTCTATCACCACTTCATGCACATAATATTTAACTTTGTGTAGGGATGTTTGAGGTTGTGGTTAAGTCATATCATGTGGTCGACTTCCCTGAACTACACAAGAACACATCTACATTCTTCATGCTTAGTCGTTTAATGCATGTAGATTGGGCCATGGATCTTGAGCCATCAAGTATTCTCCCAATGCAGGAGCTCATGAGTGGATTTATTGATCTCCCTTAGATCATTCATTAAATCCTCCAGGCAGAAGGCAAGAAAAGTGAAGGAAATAACTAAATCATTGTCGATGTTGATCTCATCCTAGTCTGGAAGGAACAAAATATCTGTCACCACTTCATGCACAAAATATTTAACTTTGTGCAGGGATGTTTGA
This sequence comes from Picea sitchensis, assembly GCA_010110895.2. Lineage (NCBI taxonomy): Eukaryota > Viridiplantae > Streptophyta > Pinopsida > Pinales > Pinaceae > Picea > Picea sitchensis. Next base: position 86,420 of record SNQJ01S0018398.1, on the reverse strand, counting down.
TGTTGTGGCTAAGTCATAGCATGTGGTCGACTTCCCTCAAATACAAAAGAACACAACTACATTCAACACACTTGGTGGTTTAATGAATGTTTATTGGGCCATGGAGGTTGAGCCATGGTTGGACAATCGACTAGGTGGATTGGTCATAACACAGTTGGGTGCAGATACATTTTCTATCCTTAAAGATGTACATACAACATGTGATTATTGAGGGTTTCAAAATTGATTAGGAGTAGGTTGTGATAGAGCCATTGAATCCCAAATCATAATCGTGTGGATTAATACTCTCTCTATATGTTTAATTCTATGCATTTCATTGTCTTTGCATTAGAGTCTTGGAAGGATTTTAACCTTGTATCAATTGATGACCATTGTCAAATATTTTTCAGGGAATTCGTAAGGTGAGGACTTGCTTGTATTATACTGTTCAAGGGCTGGGGTACTTTGTTTTGTATAACTTAATGAATGAAATAGAAATTCATGGTTTGTTGTTTAGTAACTCTATTAATTTGAATTGGTAAGAATTTGTATTTTGGTTGAACCAGGGTTCTATTATTTGGAATTGGAGAGAAATAAAAATTCATGGTTTGTGCTCCACTAACTATATTATTTGGAATTGGAAAGAAATTTCAATTTGGTTGAACTAGGGTTTTTATTTGGAATTGGCAAAAAATGGAAATTTTGTTGAACCAGGGTTATGAAGTAGGGGTACGATACAGGTATCATGCTCAACTTTAGTATCTGCAAAAAACTACTATCTGCAAAAAAAACATAAGTTCATATAAGAAACTAAATCTTAACAAAAACCAGGCATTACATTTAAAAAAAAAAATCTAGCTATCATGCTCAAAAGTATAGTACAAAGTGAACCTCATAAAAAAGTTCATATATTTATAGAATAAAATTCACTCTGATTCTGCAAATCCTACTGATGAAAAGACAATGGTGCCACTTGACACTGTGACCAAAGACTGGTTCAATAATGTGTATTTTATAAATCCTTAGAACAATATGAGGCTTCTGCAGTCAGATCAAGTTCTCTTCTCCAACACAAATGTGCCAACTGCCATTTTTTCCCTATGCCTTCTCTAGAGAATAATGATTGAGTAGGATAACTAGTATCATATCAAGATAGAAGCATCCTATTCTGTCTAGCAACTTCATCTATCGAGAAACATGTAGGTAGTAGCGGAAAGCAATAGTGGTATTTCAGAAGTAATTCCATCGACAGTGAAAGGTGGTAACTTGTATCCTTGGCTCCTTGCTCATGCATTTTCACTGGCAAGAATGTAGCAACAACAATAAGATTATGTGTTGCAATGACGTAAAAAAAATCTTCCAAGTGGATTTACATACTACAACAAGCCTAAACAACCAATCATAATTTTTATTTTTTTTTAATTCATTTTTTAATCAAGACAATTTCAGAAAGAAAATCTCATACACCACGGAAATAATATCAAATCAACGAGCTATGAACCAATCAAATATCCGTTCTATAATAGTTAATAAATAAGAAAATTAATTAATTTTTAAAAATAAATTAGGATAATAGAAAATTTGAATGGAAATACAAATAAGAGTGTGTAATATGATATTCAGTCTACAAAATGCACCAACTAATGTCCTCTAAAGAACCAGTTAATATGTGGTCAAATTCGTTTGAACTTCAAGTGAAAGTTATAGTCCCTTGACTACGTAGGGACTAATAAGATTAAGTGAATTGAAGTGCATGGACTTGAAATTAAAATTAAAATACAAATTTAAAGGACGAGAAACAATTTAAAGGGAGGAAGAATAATGGTCTAGGTGGTGAATGGTTGGTTTCTATGAATGGATCAGCTTTTATTCATCTTCATGGTTGAAGTTCTTAGGGTGTTTTTTTATTTCTAGGGCTTCGTGAATGAGCCAAGAGGAGTAATGTGAGGAAGGGGATAAAATTTTGGTTTGGACAAAGCAAATGAGGTGTTTGGAGATAAGAGAGTGTTATGAAATGAATGATTTGGAAACCTGGTTGTAGGTAGTATCTTCTATATGTTCTATTATCCAGGATTTAAAGGTTCTTCCAGTTTTATCTATGTAAGATTTCCCGCAAGAGAAAGGAATTTGGTAAACACCTAGGCCAAGCATTGGGTTTGTTTTATCTTTAGCAAAACTGAAAATTTTCTTAAGGATTTTGAAGGGTTTGAATACGATTTTAATATTATTTTTAGCTAAACTTTTTGAGATCGTATTGGTGGTATCTTGGATATAGGGTAGAGAAATGATAGCGCGAGGAGGGTCTAAGGGTGAGTTTATTTTGGGTTTATGATTAGGTTTTTCGGTGAAGCGAAAGGATTGATTGATTTGAGTGAGAGAGTACCCATTGGACAAAAGGATTTTGGTTAGGTGGGCCTATTCTTTAGCAAGAAATTGAGGGGCCAAAATGCAGAGGGCATGAGTTTCTAAGGTTTTAAGGACACCACAGTTTTGAGTAGGATGATTGTGAGAATTGTAATTGAGGTATATGTTGGTGTGATTTTTCTTTCTACACACTTGGTGGGAAAGGGAGCCATCAAGAAGGCTAGAAATGAGAACATCTAAGAAGGAGAGGGATTTGTCTTGTTGTGTCTCAATGATGAATTGGATGTGAGGGGATAAAATATTAATATGGTTGAGAAAGGAGGTCAGGTTTCTCTCGCAAGGAGTAAAGAACACAAATGTATTGTTTACAAATCAAAACCATCATTTCAGTTTGAGATGAAAGGTACTAAGGGATAAATATTCAAAATGTTCGATGAAAATATTGGAAACCATCGGGGATAAGAATGAGCCCATGGATGTGCCTTTCTTTTTTTCATAGAAAACCCCATTAAAGGTGAATAAGGTGGAAGAGAGACAAATTTTGATTAGGTCAAGAGTTTCCTCGTCGACTAGTTTAGAGATCAGGGTTAGGGATTCATAAACTTGTCATTTTGTGGAAAAAACATCTTCTCCACATTAAGAGATTTTTATGCCCCTGATGATGGGTGGACTGTCCACTCGAAATATTGCACTTTTTGAAAATTGAAACACAATTCAATCCATAAATTTTCTAGTATTTTTGGTCATTGTATAAAAAGATATATGAGTCAATTTGTCATTTTTCCTTTAAAGGTTAGTCTATCTTTTACATAAAATTTTATTTAATTGATGCTACTCATCAAAATATACAAGTTTAAATAGTAAATTAGATGTTTTCGTTGAATATTTACCTAGATATTTATATGTATGATTTTTTCAATATTAATCAATCACCTAGAATACTATACATAGGTATAACATTTGAATCCTTAAAAGATACCTTGGAATCATGGATGCGTTTTGGATTGTCTATGAAATATTCTTATGTGGAGTTAAATACTGCTATGAACATATTTGTAATGCAGAGGTAACAATTGTACCTGTTATGTAAATTAAATTATAACCATGTAAATTAAAGTTGTAAATTTCCTTCTAGTTATCTCAAGATTTTGTGTATGAGAAAGTATTGTATATGTAGGATATTATGCTTTCATATGTATAAGATATTATTAATCCATATGTAATAAGAAATGATGGTTTATGTGCTAAAATCATTTGATGTGTTCATGGTATTGGATGAATTTGTTGTGGGCTTTGTTATTTTTGTTACTATATGAAAATTGCCTACAAATGTTATGCAATGATATTGAATTGAGCCTAGCTATGAATTTGTTGTGGGCTTTGTTATTTTTGTTACTATATGAAAATTGCCTACAAATGTTATGCAATGATATTGAATTGAGCCTAGCTATGAAAATTAGTACAATGCAATGTGGTATCAAAGGAAATGGATTTCATTATTGGAGTACCCCATAGCCCCAATAGTGGTAGAGAGAGTACTAAGTATGTTACAAAATGGTATCAAACCTTTTAATTACAATACTAAAGCTGCATGTGTCAGAAATTATATTGTATATGAATAAATTACAGTCCACCTACTAAGTGTTTTACAAAAGGTTTCAATACAAATTTGGGAAAAATACAATTGCATGTCATGTGTTTGAAAAAATTCCAACTAAGAAAAATCGCAAAAGATTTTATAAGCTCTCAATGGAGAAATTAATTTCTTTGAAATGTTCAAATGGCATTTATAATATAGCATATTAGTGATCGTGGAAGTGTCATATTCAAAGTTAAACTCTATAATAAATGGGCATAGATATCAATCATGATAGTGTTAGAAATTTAAATTATTAGCAATATAGTTAAAATTCATCAACAAGTTGAATTTACAATTCGAAAGAAAAATAGACTATTAGATATTGATGAAGGAAGACCACGGTGAATCAAATGGACAAGCAAGAATACATGTGGTAGAGATGAGTGATGAGTCCATGATGGAAGTGGAAAAGTGGTCTACATAAGTGGTAAGAAGTATTGTGAAGGTTCAGGAATATTGGAAATAGGATTTTGAGCCGGCCTTAAATGTGTGTGGGAAGGACTGAAGGAATTGTGAGCTCAGAAGTTCGAAGGTGGAAGTCATAGTGATGCAGAATGATAGAAATGTGAAACATGAAAGTTTGAAGTGGGAGACATGAATTTTATACATTATTGAACGAAAAGGTCATTTGAGGAAGTGGGATGCAGAGATCTATGGTGGAGCAATGCAATAAGACTCCTACATTCTACATTGCATGTGAAACACGGTAATGAAAAAATATGGAAGCGGGAGGAGTCAGATATAACTTGAACATTGCTTGTGCAATATGGGAATGTGAAAAATGTGAAAGGGGGAGCGGTGAGAAACAAATTTGACATTCTTCATCGAAAGCAGAATGCGACAATTTTGCAATAGATAAATGGGATAAGACTCACATTATGCACAACGATGAGGAATGCAAAAACACAGAGAAGATGCAGACTATGGATGATATGGTACATCAAAAGTTGACACGTATGATCCATTGCCACATTAGCATAATAATCAAAAGTTGCCACGTATCATCCATTGCCACGTATGACAAGCCATGCCACATTAGCATAATAAAATGTTTAAAAGGAAGTTTAGAGCGAAAATCTTAATTTAAATGCATATGAATTTGAATGTATGTGACATTTTGTGTGTAATTCCATGGTGAGGAGGACTATAAAAGTGACGATGGGGTTAATATTGCATATTCATCCTCGAAATCCAAAAAGATATAAAAAAATATAAGGTTTTTTTATAGAACGGGATGCTACTCATTGGTAGCAATTCAATTGGTTATGAAATTTGGGTAGTAAGGAAAAGGAGCAAGTGTAAGAAAACTCAAAAGATTTGTCCACATTCCAAAGGGTATGGAGTGGAGATGATAAAATAGATGATAAAATAGAGAAAAAACTTATGGTTTCTTAGTATTTGCAAGATAACAATTTTCACCACATTTTTTTATGGATATATCACAGAAGAGGAAAAGTTGACAATCTTAAATTAATGCAAAAAGTGACTAGAGTATTTGATCACCTTGATGGAAATTTTTGAGACCTCGTAAGCATATTTTCTAGTTAATCTTGATATAAAAAATAAGTTATTGCTAGATTTTCATCCATAGGTGCTAGAATTGGGTCCCCGTGCTTGATTGCACTAGCATAAAAAGTGTAGAAAATTGGCAGAAAAGGAAAATTCTAGGAGCTACGACTTTTATCTCAAAGGTTAGAATTAAGAATGGTTATATTAGTTGGGAAGGTGTTCATAGATCAATACAATAATAAGAGTTGTCTTTAAAATAAATTTTTTGTTGTTTTAGAAAGGTGGTAGAACATAACCTCTAGGATTGATTGGGCAATGCAATTGTCAATGTGAATGATCCCAAACGTACTTTCAATTCAAGGAAATAATTTTATGGTGATATAGGAATACAAAGTGAGAAAATACATAGTAAGGATTGCATATGTGTCATAACAATTCTTGCATGGTGATGTGAAGGAACATGTGGATGTGAAAAGCATGGTAGTTCAACATGCATATTAACCAGTAGGTTGGATAATTAGAGAAAGGATGGATAAGGGTTTTCTAGAAACATAGAAACACTTTTAAATAACATGAATATTCGAGTTCAAATTATTTTAGAAATGATTGTTAACAATATGGATATATATATTGAATGAAGAGGGATAAATGTTCTTGCGGATTTTTTTTAGGATCAATCATGAAGAGAGAATGGACCAACAATGTTTTTTGGCGTCTTAAATAAGAATGCATCCACATTATTTATTATGATTGGTACGTATAATCTGAATTGCAAACAAAAGATGTGGAATATTTTGGTTATTAGAGTTGGCTATTGTATGCCATAAGATAATGTTTAAAAATTGTATGGAAGAAAACAACTCGTAGAGAAGAGATATGAGGCTCACGATCATTGAAGTTGGTTACTGCATACAAAAGGGAAAAAATAATAGGTATAGAGTGTTGGAAGATTGGTTGTTGTCATTGATGTCAACCCTAGTCATGGGTTTTGGACCACGAGATTGATAAAGGTATTTGGAAATGAAGGAAAATGCACATGTAGATACAAGACCCATGAATGGATAGTATACATCATGTTGTTTCCGGTGGTATGTGGCATGTCACGTGGATCATCATGGTTGAGGAGAAATGAATTTTTGAAGATGACAAAGTGAATTGAAGAAGGAAGTACATGTAGGCCCTGAAGATAATTAAAGAAAAGAATTACAAAANATATTGTGCATGGTGTATTGTGGTGTATTGGTGTAACTCTTATACTATTGTTCATTTCTCATTAGATATAATTGAATGGTTTAAGTATAAGTTGAAAAAGGTTTTAAATTGTACTTGATACTGATTCACCCCCCTCTTAGTATCAACAGAGAGAACACATAATAGAATAGAAGATAAAGAATGAAATTAATATTCATAAAAGGAAAGATGCAAGTCCTTAACCTCTGTAGATAAGGAAAGACATCAGATTAATGGAGGATTGAAAAGCATGATTACAAAGGAGGAATTTATGCAACCCTTTTATTGTAGAAGAAAACTACCAAGAAAAACAAGAACATGTTCTTCATGCAGGTGATGGATGAACCATATTTTTGGGCCACCCATAGGCATTCCAGGAAGAGTTGCAAAAATATAAAATAACAACTTATGTCTTAAAAATGTGAATAAAATAGTGAACGCTAATTTTCTTCAAAGTTTCTAATGGAGGAATAAAGCATTCCATTGTGTTGATTGGTCTTAGTTGATAGAGTTGAAATTCATAGTGAATTATCTAAAAAAAATTCAAAAATTGACAAAGCTTAAATATTGGTGGATATGACGGAATGAGAAGCCATAGCATGGATGTTTGGTTGCTAGAAGATATTGTAGTATTGAGGTGAATGATCCTATCGATGGATGAGGATTACAAATATGGGATGAATGTAGAGAATGTTGGGTGAATTCTAACTATGAAGATGGGTAGCACATCAAAGATGAAAATAATAGGTGTAACTATATCTAGAATGGAACTATAAAGAGAGCTATCTAGAATGGAACTATAAAGAGAGCATATAAAGTGGGAGGAGTATCTATGCTTGGTATTGGCTGCAAAGTAGAATGGACTTTGAAAAGAGTCCCTATGAAGATGGAATGATATAAATTGCAACATCAAGTAATGATAGGAAAATTATAGTTTAAATGTAAACTTGGAGCAAGATAAGGTAAAGAAAAGGAAGTAGATGTTGAATATATAATAAGAATATGGGAAATGGGATAGAAATGTGGAGAGCCCAAGTTGGGATTTCTAGTATTTTTTTAAGAAAATGGTGCAACAAATCCTCTATGTGAACAAAATGTATAGCCAACTCAAACAAAAGAAAATATTGTTTCCAGAGAGAACTGGTATGTGAGGGAAGACCATGATGACATAGGTCATGTGCAATGTAATGATGGTTTCCCATGACACGTTAGTGGTGATGCAAAAAAAATAATGTTGAATTGGAGGGATTATTCAAGGTACTTTTACAATGAATTTGAATATGATATAAAAAGATGAAATTTAGGAAATTGAATTAGCTTTTGGAATATATATTTTTATTTATAGAAATTGTAAAGAACTATGTGAGTTTGGTTTTCTAACACTGGTATGTTATCTTTCAAAAAAAATATAAGTTATATGTCTCTGTTAATGTAGGTGTTGAGTACCTTAACTATGGAATTTCCTTAAAACAAATGGTATGATTGTAGATAATTCATTGTTCTAGTATGATATATTTTTT
>SNQJ01S0018397.1:84116-94269 GCA_010110895.2 Picea sitchensis | reverse complement strand
TGGTCTTTCCAATAAAAGCATGCAGCCATCATTTCTGATCAAAACACCATGCAGACAGTCTTATACTGAAACCATTCATAATTGCACAGACTATGAGCATACATGACAGCATATAAATTTTAAGATACAAGATATAAAACACTTATCAGAAAAACACTGGGTTTGATGCAACTGTTGAGAGGGGTGCTCATTTCCACCCAACCGTAGGCTCATCGACTCTGAATGGATTTACCACTAGCCACCCCCGAGCTAGACCATGATGCTTGAGACTTTCTGTCTCTATTCTTCAGCGATCGATAACGAAGGTTACTCTCCTTATTCTCTATTATCACTCACTTTGTATTTTGTTCCAGAGTTCTTCCGATCTCTTTTCCTATGATCTCCCCCTCGCATCCCCCTTCCCACACCTTTTACCTACCTTTTATTTTCCAGCGAGGTTGTATGCGGCATGAATTTCCCCATGGTGGTCAGGTTTGAGACCTCCAAGGATGGGTGGTTCACCCCCATCCCTCATTACTCATGAGGAGCCTCTTCACCTACCATCCTGGGGAGTAATTCATTTCGGCGCCAGCGAGCCGCTCTTGGTTCTCCGGGCCAGTGAAGACCAAATACGGTATTGGTTTGGGTGGAATTTAACACCACCATTCCAGGTGCCTTCTACCACCTTTCTTTATCCATCCTGGTCTCTTTTTCAACACATCCCCCTCCCAACAGTCCTGCAACATATATATTTATATATTCATAATGTTAATTTACATTCATTGACCTTGTATACTAAGGTCCATTCAAATCACACATTCACATCTTTGAGTTTGCCATATTTATAGGCCAGTATAGTTATTTTTACAGACTGGGGGAAATAGAGTGTTACAATCCTCTTCTAAAAACAGTAAATTGCATTTAAGATGCCCTAACTGTCGAAATGAGGTGAGTCAATAATCACCCAACATAACAACCCAAATCGATTTGTCAAGAGTTCAGTAGCTGGAGGCCACGAGCACGAGCAAAACCCATGTCTCTGATTCACCCATCATTGGTCGCCAATACCATAACCACCAAATTGCCCATCATTTTTGTGAAAGACGAAGTGTTGGACAGAGTGTCAAATGGAGTACCGGACTGAGTGATGGGTGGAGTACCGAACAGAGTGCCGAAAGCAAAAACAAGCTGTGATTTTTCCCTGTGACATACAAAACATGAATTAGTCTCCTATAAACATAAAAGCATGCTGAATTACATTCAAAATCATCATAAAACATGAGTTATGCATACCTGGTGTGGATCATAGCTATTTGACACAAAATATCTTCAAAACCTTCTTCAAAACATGAAAACGCATATACACATTTGGCAAAATGGATATAATTAACGTCATAAAATCAGTCATATCATGGACCCAACATTACCCCCACACCTAAGATTTTGCAGGTCCCACTGCAAACAAAAAGTAATTTCCCTTCATGACTAAACTTGCAAAGGAGGGGGTGGATTAGCTTTAGAAGCTTCTCCCCCTTGCCTGGGGGATTTTGAATTAGGCCTTTTGTGATGTTTCAATTTCATCCAGAGACTATTATTGGTGGCAGTCATATCATTAGTAGAGAATTCATCTTGGCTTGTAGGACAACGTTATCATGGCGTAAATGATGACTTAGTGTTTCGTGCTCTCTAAGTTTGAACTGGAGCGTTTGGAGTTTTTGGAGGTTACTGATGACATGTGAGGAGCCTTGAGCTATATATTATACCCATGATCCTTTAAACCATGCAAAACAACAATTTTACCTCTGCAAAATTAGTTCCAAAAGTGACTTCCTAGAAGCGCAACAATTTTGGCTCGGCGAACTTGTGAAACATAGGTATCAAAGTGACACCGGTAACTAAAATGTAGTAACTCTTGTATAAAAATGAGAGATAATTTTGTTTTTCAATATGTCCTTGATAAAAACCTCTCTTGGTTTTCAAAGCTTCACCTCCAGTTGTTAGGAAAACACGAAAAGAAAACATGACTAAAACATAAAAACAGAGTGTTTTATTTTCTAAAACACTAGGCCTCTAAGAGAATTGAATATATCCCAAACCATAACGTATATTCAAAACTAAGAGAAGTTATTTTTGGGGGGTATTTTATGAACATAAACCTCCTCCAGGTTTCAAAAATAATTTATCATTTGTTCATAATCCAAGCTTGAAGTTGGTTACTCACAAATTACAGAAACACAACGTGCTCTCAGCAAAAACACAATGTGGTCTTTGAGAGGGTTTTTGGAGGCCTTCCCATAGGATTTTGGGCTGAAAGTGATATGTTTGGAAATTTTATAATGTATTCTACACAATGGAACCATCAAGCACTGCAAATTCCTTCCCCAAACCTCTAAAAAACTTACTTGAAGTCAAGTTGTCCAAATGTGCAGAAACCCTCCTATAGCAACTGTATTTGGGGAATTTCTCTCAAATAATAACATTTTTGCATAACATGAAGGATTTTTTTGTTTATTGGTCTATTATTAACAAAAACCTCTTTCACTTTTGTCAAATTCATCTTCCTTAATTCAGAAACCAATTTTGAAGTAGAAATTTGACCAAGACAATCATTTGAAAATTAATGACAAGGAATGATGGCATGACCATGATGAAAATTTATGACCTTGGATGAGTGGAGGGAGTAATAAGGACACCTAGACACACCGATGACCATTTTACAACCAAGATATGTCAAATTTTATTTGAGAATTTTATTTTGAAAATATAACAATTTGACCTAATAACCCTATCAATGACATGAAAGATTAAATTTGATCACTGGTGACTGACAGAACTAACAAAAGGCTTGGTTTGTACTAGTAGGCATGGTGAACAGGAGAATTTTTATTTCCTTTCATCGATCTATAGCAATTCAAACAATTTTTCCTCTTTTCATAAGCTTGTGATACAGATGGCAGTAAGTATTTAGCAGTTGTTATCACTCTGTATTTGTCACAAAGAGTAGTTAAGTATAAGCAGTCTTCTAAAGCATAAACATAAAAATGCACAACAAGATTATAACACACACAATGATGTCAGTAGTATATAATTTAGCATGCCAATACAAACAACTACTGATATAATATCCCAAGACATTGTAAAAAGACAGTATGATAGAATTTTGACAGAAATCCTATTTCCTCTTCTCATGGGTTTGCTATACAAACAAGAAGTGCTTAGTGCTTCTTTTTTTTTAGCTCAGGAAAATCCCCCCAGACCGAAGATATGGCATGTCCTCTTGCCATGAATTAGCAATAGGTCTTTACTATTTTTAGAGGGGGGTTAGCAATAGGCTTCTTGGTCTTGTTGCCAAATGAGGCTGCAGGGGTATCAACAAGTTTCTTGGACTTTTGGTCCAGTAAAGGAATAGCTTGAGCATGAGGGTTTGGGTGGAGTAACAATACCTAGACCAAGAGTCTTCTTTCTAGTCTTGATTGTAAGATGAGTGTTTGCAAATTGGTAAATGAACTCATCCGACGTTTCCCCTATTTTTCCAACTCGGCTAAGACAAGTAGTTTGATAAGGCCATGGTGAAATAGGTTGTTATGGGGATTGGTTACATCCTTCCTCACTTGGGAAGACATCTTCTCAAGACTATTTAAGAATTAAAAGGGAAAATTCAATGGTTTATTGAACTGAAAGTGAGCTAATAATCGAAAGTGGCAGACTTTAAAGACGAAATATATACCTTCACATGTAATCAATCTGGTGATGACTATGAGAGGGTTGATAAGCTCCTCTTTTATCCACTCCTTGGAGTATCCCTTAGCTCCAGAGATGTTCTGAAATTCAATTTTGAAAACCTTGTTATAGCTTGCTCCTGGCAACTGGTGGTGTTGAAACCAGCAGTCTCTAACTCTTGGGAGCTTTGTGGCTAAGGCAATTGATTCCTCAGAGACCAAGAACACAATGAATAGGAGTAGAGGCAGGCTAAGAGTGTTCCATTATTATTTGTTTTTCCATCGTGCTCGCACAATCCATTCATCTATCTCGCATTCTATAAGGCATGTAATCATAACTCTGTAATGAACAGTTTGTAACTAAAATAAACCAGTTAACTGGTTTGTTAAGTAAATGTACATCAGTTTATAACACATAGAGAATTAGCATTTCAAAAATAAAATAATTGTTGATATAATATCCTATATTATGAAAACAACACACATAAATTTTTATAAAGATTTACTTCTTCTAGGCAATGTTATCATTTGTCAACTCATGAACCCCTCCCCCACACCTAAGTATTGTGACACCTCACGATAAAAAATATAAGAAACTAGTCAGTTCTCCCAATAGCCAAAGATTTACAGCTTGTAAAGTGTAAAGATAAATTTCACAGATTGGTCTGAAGAGACGGTTAGAAGATGGCCCCACCTATAGGATAAGAGATCCTATATATAGATAAGAAGAGGTACGAAAGAGAGTTTCAAGATAGTCTCAGAGTTAGTTCCCAATGGCAAGTTTATGGAGTTCATTAACCTTAGCTTAACCATACATACTTCATGTCAACTTTGTCTACAAGTAATGTCGTACATTAGGACAAGTTTAAATTTACTATTTATTTTTGTCAGATTAGCATCCTCTCTAGGTAGAATGTCTTGCTGCCAGCAAGACTATTCAGTACTTTGACAAGTTTACCTAGTCATACCATAGGCCGGTACCCACTGCCAGCAGACCTATTCAGTATCCTGATGGGTTATCCTCTTACACCCTCAGAGACTGGCCCTCTATCTTTTAAGGTTTTAGTATAAGATTACTTTATGCAAGAAGATGGGGGGACAACTTTGAAAACAACTTTTTCTTTCTTTTTATTGGGATGGTATTTATGTTAGAGGATGACTTTCCATTATATATATTCCTTAGTGATTTTCTTGATGTAAGGGGTACTTAAGCGGATGTGTCCTATATAAATATATGATATAATCAAGCTATTTAGTGTGTAGTGGATGGTACCATTGAGAAAGAACAGAAAGGTATCTCTAGGCTCAACTCACTTTTTTCTTTTGTAAGTTATTGTGATGTTTCCATGACTAACCACTAATCAGACGTCCTTGTTACTCTTTAATAAAGATACTTTACTCACTTACTCAGGTTTCTTGGGAAAATTGTACGAGAGACCTCTAAGCTTGATGGTTATGGTATCAGTTCCTTATATAGTGGTGAAGATTTTCAAGAGAAACTGCTTTTTAGAATGCCTTAAGAAAAAAAGAAGATGAAAATCTTTACAAAAACATGGCTAACTACAACAAGTCATTATTCATTTGATGCTTAGTAGACAACAAGGTTCAAGTATAGCAATGTTTCGAAGAAGAATCCTTCTTTTATATTTCCTTGAAACTGTCTACTCCTGGTGAAATAAATACCTATAGAAATCTCTAGAATTTTTTGTCAAAAACCACACTCTAAAATATCAAAGACTAATGAGATCAATGAGATCAAGTCACTGGAACATGTATCTCATAGTTATTTTATTAAAAGAAAATGTACTTTAAGCTAAACTAACAACATGCAGCTTTTATTTACTATCCTACCCTACCTAAAAAGAAAGGGAAAAACTTTATTCAAGTGTAAGAACTCTTCCAATGTAACAATGTGCAGAGCAATATAAGAAACATACGCATATCCATATATGAAAAAGCTACCGCAGTGATTACCTGGATATGAAGAACAAACCAACCTACTTCTTTTGGAATCAGAACGTGTTGAAAAAGAGAATAGTATTGTGTCTTGATGACCTCTTGAAACCAAATTTCAATGTAATCTTGATGTTCATCAACAGTAATTTCTATACTCTCCTTCATCATGTTATGTAGATCCTCTTCTTTTGGATGATTGATTTCTGAAGTACATAAAGGATTTGTTGAGATGGATGTTGAGAACTCCTCAATCTCAGGTCTTAATGATTTCTCTCCACCACTGGATGTAGTCCATAATTTTTCAGCTTCCTTCGCATTTTGGCAAGGAAAATCATTATGTAGCTCATAGGACCTTGATTCTTCTAATATTTCTGGAGAGGTAGATACACTTTTGGTTGCTGCCAAAATATGTTCTTCTTGAAAAGAAGAAATCTCGGTTGTTGCTAGGATTTGAGAAAGTTCCCTCAAGCTAATGGTTGCTTATGAGTTCATCTTGTCATTTGATAAAACTTGGTTCACACAAAGATGATGTCCAAAAAGTTAGGATCTCCTGATGGTGATAAGAAAACAAAGGTTTTATTGTTTGGTTCTATGGAAGGCTTGAGTGGTCTTGCCTCCTGTCCCACTATTACTGATGCTTCAATTTCTTGTTCTATAGTGCTCCCTGTTTTAGTCTCTTTAGACACTGCTTTAGCTCTTTGGGTTGAGCTAGCTCCTGTCTTTTGGTATCGGTCTGCGAAGTTTATAAGTGGAATGTTCCTTCCCCCGAAAAGGTTTGATTTGGATTTAATGTATCTATCTTTTGGGTCTCTAGGTATGTTCATGAAAGTAAACAAAATCAAAAAGAAAAACTACCATTGGGTTTGGGGGAACCTGCTATAGCAAATGTGCAGTTTCTTACCTCTCCTCTTAAATTCCCCCCACCACCAAACTAATGCTAAGGTTTAGAAATGATCTAATTCCTACCTTGAGACAACTCCCGGACAACGGCACCAAAAATGGTGGGTGTTCTATATGCACTAAAAACACACTAAAAACCCTCAATTAAATTGTCAACCCAGGGTAAGTAAACTTAGAGTTGTAGCAAAATATATGCCAAGGTAGAAGGTCTAGTAGTAGTATAGTCTAACTAAGGAAGTGGCTATCTAAGGCCTATTCTACTCAAACAAAGACTACTAATGATCAAACTCTACTACGCAACTCAACTATGTACCCTAAGTAACCTTTGAACGAAGGATCGATGGATAGTTCTAGGAAAGAAAATGAAAACCCTACTTAAAGCAAACTAGTTCAATCATGACAATAAGAAAAAACAAACTATTCATCTAATAAGCAAATAGCAACAACAAACTACTTGTAATTAACCTACTTAAATTCAATAAACAACTATCCTGTGAAAGGACGTAAATAAACAAGAAACTACACTATCAAAGAAAGAATAGACAAGTAAGCAACTAACCTATTAAGCAAGTAAACAACTAACTAACCTAGGATAACTTCTACAAGAAGTAAACTAATTAAGACTACTCAATAAGAAACTAACTAAGCTAAGAGACAAGTGAATTCTATTCTTAATTTAAATTTCACAACTATTTCTAATTTACAAAAAGAAATCTACTAAATTGAAAGCAATAGGAATTAACAACTAATCCTTAATCTATGGTAAGCAAATTACTCTCTAATATACCAAAGCAAGAAGAGTATCTATCTTACAAAAGCAAGGAAACTATCTTCTAATCTATGAAAGCAAGAAACTATCTTCTAATCTATGAAAACTCAAATATAGTGTTGATGGTTGTGTGAATGTCTCTGGTGTCTTATAATATCACGATGGCACTTAACAATGAACAATAATTCAAGAGGGATAAACTCGATATTGACTTCAATAGAAAAGTGAAAAGTGTGAATTACCATTATGGAAACAACATCAATTATCCTGCATATCCATGTGATTATTTAATCATGCATTAACCATTAACAATATAAAGATACTATTCTATGAATTCAATTGCAATCTAGGCTAATGAAACAAATTCATACTACACTAAACTCAATAATTAACTACGAATTGAAATTGCAACCTAGATCTAAAAAAGAAATTGCATGAAAGAAACTAAACTAGTTCTATCTTAACAATTCAAATTGCAAAAAAGAGGATATACTCATAAACATAAGTTAAACATTATTCTAGCATATGGAAAGTAATGAAATGAGTAAAATAGATAACAAATAGATAACCAAAAACTAAATAGTAATTGGATAAGCAATCTAGAAATGAAAATTAACACTATTACTATCCATCCACCGAAACCGTGTCAAAGAAAGCATGAATTAAAAACTCTGTTTTTATCATCTATTTCAGCATAAAAGAAAACTTAATTTATCATCTAGCTACACACACGGTTAGTCTCTAAGCTTGCAAGATTTCTTCTACTAACTAAAAATTCATTACATATCAATAAGATCCTTCATAATAACCCGCAAAAGGAAACTAAAACAATTAAGCTATAACCACAATTTATACAGTGAGAAAGCAAAATGACAATCATGTACAGGAAAAAAATAAAAAGACATCTATGTTATTTAATTCACAAGAAAAATCATAGGATAGTTACCCAGACTGTTGGTGGGCCCCCCAACAAGTCGCGGTTACTCTTCAAAGGCACACCACGAACTTCAACAAAGTGATTTCACAATTGAAACTAAAAAATACAAGTTTTACACAGTCTGGCAAAGCAAAACAGAGTTAAAAATTGTCTTTCTCTCTAACTCTGTATTCCTGAACTTCTTAACTATTGTCTGACCACTGAGGTGGTATTTATAAGCTTTACAAGCTGATAGGTCGACCACTGGAGGGTCAATCCTCTTCTAAAAACAGTAAATTTCATTTAAGATGCCCTAACTGCCGAAGTGAGGCGAGCCAATAATCGCCCAACATAACAACCCAAATTAAGTTGTCAAGAGTTCAATAGCTGGAGGCCATGAGCACGAGAAAAACCTGTGTCTCTGATTCTCCCATCACTAGCCACCAATACCATAACCGCCAAATCGCCCATCATTTTTGTGTAGGACGAAGTGTCGAATGGAGTACCGGACTTAGTGTAAGATGGAGTACCGGATGGAGCACTGGAAGCAAAAACAAGCTGCGATTTTGCCCTGTGACATACAAAACATGAATTAGTCTCCTGGAAACATAAAATCATGCTGAATTACATTCAAAATCATCATAAAACATGAGTTATGCATACCTAGTGTGGATCATAGCGATTTGACACAAAAGCTCTTCAAAAACTTCTTCAAAACATGAAAACACATATACACATTCGGCAAAAAGGATCTAATTAACGTCATAAAATCAGTCATATCATGGACCAACACCAAGCTTGTGTCAGCTATTCATAAGCTACTGAACTTTCACAGAAATCCTGCACGGGAGCCTTGGCCTCCCCCATGACATGCCTGCTAGAAACCCCCCAACGAGTCTAATTTAATCTCTTTTCTGACTCGTCTAAAAAACAAAAATATTGTCGAGTGAATTTGTCTCTTTCACACTCATTAATTGGATTTGAAAGGTTGTGAGTGTTGGTTAAGCTCTTTTCTGACTCATTTCAAAAAGAAAAAATATTTCTGAGTGAACTTGTCTCTTTCACACTCATAAATTGGATCTGAAAGGATGTCTATTTGGTGCAAGTTTATCCCTTTTTCAAACCAAGTAGACTAAGATTACGAAAAATGACATTTTTTGGCGTTAAGTTGTAATTGCATCTCATTCCCTTGCTTGCAGTATTGATCCTATTGTCGGTTCTCACTTTTGCATTATAATCCATTCGCCTCAGCAGTTTGCATCCTCAACCAAGCAGAGCCTTATTTATATCATTTGCATCTTGACACCCTATACCTAGGAGGAAACATTCCCTCGAGTGTCCATCTCCCGCATGCACCTCCTTACATTGAGCATAGGTATGTTCCACTACTGTAACTAGTTTTTCTTACTTGCGACACTCGTTTCCTCCTCTGTATCATAGCATTCATTTGAATATGAAAAAACAAAGATGGGGGAGAAGGGAATATTATCTTATATTAGAAGCAATCATGTCACCTTTGAACATAGCACAAAAATTTTGAGTCCACTTGTCATCAAAATTTTGGGTTTAGCATGACCTTAGGAAGCTGAGCTCGTTACAGAAAGTTTACTCCCCCAACTGGTTACTCTTCTAGTCCCTATGGAGAGTTTGATTGATTCCTCTTGCATCTAAAGGTTTCATCATTGAGTCTGTTAGCAACATTTCTTGTATAGGGGTGTTCTCCTTGATGGTTTGGGCCTTGGAGTGGTAAATGCAAAGAAGTGGGTTGAAAACCCCACTTATCCTAAGTTTCGGGCACAAATGCGCATCCGTTAAGCAAAGGAAAAATCTGTGCAGTCGAGATCTGCGCGCCCAGATCTATAGTCAAGAATGGATTCCGAAGTCCCCTCGCCATTCTACCTTTAAGGCGGAGGG
>SNQJ01S0018397.1:64527-79936 GCA_010110895.2 Picea sitchensis | reverse complement strand
TCTCCCACTCCTCTTCTACCTTTTGCTACCACATACTCGTCCTCCACTCTCCTCATTGTCATGTTCATTTTCCCCTTAGACCCTCTTACCCTCTAACACCTGTACCTCCATACTCCACGCCACTTCCACTTGTGTTGTGTCCTTAGTCCCCAACCTATCGCATTGCGGACTCATTATCACCTCTCACGGTACATCGCCTCATCATCTGGTGTCATAGATTTTGTTTCTTCGCTACCTAGTGCTCTACCTCAACACCTCTCGTCTCACCCTCATCCACGTCCTCCATAGGGGTCCCCTCACAGCAATCCAACGAAGCAGCATCTAAAGAAAAGTTTCCACGTTGTCCAAGTACAGAGTTGACCGAGGCCATTCCCAATCCCAAGGAAGCAATTATTGTGGTAGTTGATGGTGGTTGAACGTTGTCTTCTTCCATAAATAGAAGGCCAAGAAAGGACCAAGCGTAGAGGCGAACTGACAGTCTGTCTTGATAGAGATTACGTCTAACAAACGAATGCATGGGTAGTCTGCCAAACATCTGCAAGCGCCACCTGACAAGGAAGCTCCTCAACGTCAAGCAATGAATTCATGATATGATCGTGCCTTCAACGTCAGAGTCAACTCCAAGTATATGTAGGCATTTTTGCCATTTTTTTTAGTATTGATGGTTGAGCTTAGCTCCCGACTGTAAAGTTTCTGAGGAAGCTCTGGTTATGTATTTTGATTTGAGACTGTCAAATTAATGGAAGTCAACTTCTCTTTCCCTTTTATTTTGTTTGTTAGTTGTTTAAAACACTCAGAATTGGAGGATCCCGTCGAGGGTTTCATATTGTAGGATGATGTATGGTTGGTCACTGCAATCCCTACACTAGTCTTAAGCAGTCTCCCACGTTGTCCTTTTCATCTTGCACCGAATGATTCGGAATTGGAGGATCCAGTCGAATGGTTGTGGCTGCATAGTATGATAGGTTCGGTCAGTGTGCATTTATCACTGTGTCGTTTAGGCACATTTTAGTGTTTCATTTTTCTTTCCCGAGTTGTTGGAAGGCCTAATGCCCATAGCAGTCTCCTTCGTTGGGCTCTGCTCCTACTGCAATCCAGGAGTGACTTTTGTCGCCAACAGAGTCTATGTTTCTAGAGTCCTCCATATGTCTCATGCTCTTGTTCAAAGGATGTCTTTCAGCCTGTGTTGACAATTCCTCAGAACTCTTGAATTTTCATGTCGTCCATACCCTCAGTCTGTCTCGAAATCATAAGAAGTTGTAGTCCTATTTCACACCCTGGTCCTACTTTCCTCATTGGTAGGTAACCTTGAACCTAGAAGTTGACATTTCATCATTGGTCGTTGACTCAGTGGTTTCTCTTGTGTTCGACGGCAAGACATCTATTCACACATTGGGATTCATGCAATGTCTTGGATTCCATTAGCCCTATTGGTGGTTTCCTCGAATTTGTCAAAATTTTTCCTTATTGGTTGTTATTCAGAGGGTATTTTTCATGTACCACTTGCATCTGGCACACGTGAAAGATGCACAGGGTCGTTGGTTCGTGAACATGTTCTTCAACCGATTTCCTCCAAATCATCAAGATCCTGCTTTGTACCTCATTCTGAATTATGAGAGATGCCTTAATGCTCTCCTTTTAGCGGGTCTCCTTCCATCAACTTCAACTCATCTATTATGGAGACGAGACCTAGAGTCCTATGAGTACCTAGAGGCTTGTAGTCATTAGTGGCAGGTTCTCTCACCATCGACATTGGGGAATACATAAATGTCTCCTGATCGATGGATTCATCAAGTGCTCAACACCGACTCCTTTATTCACACTTGTAATAATGTACTCGATGCCTTGATACCTACTTTCATCATCGGTAGGATGTCTCACATTTGCTAATGATATACCTCAATGACCAGTAATCAAACGACATCTCTTTGTGTTCGACCTCAACTCCTTTATTCACACGATGTAGACTTGCACCTTTGGCGGATTGTGTAGAATACTTGAAGACATTAGTTTATAGTAGCAACTTCCCTTAGTTGTTTCTACCTTTCATTGGACCAGTACCTATATGACTTCAGTAATCATGGGAGATCAAATTGTACTCCATTGTATACATATATCTTCAGATTGATTTTGAGATTGGTTTTATTGGGCCTTCTTCATGACTATAATAGCCTTTGGCATGTAGCCACCTTTGTATTTCCTATTCATGGCCATGGATAGTTGTTTGGTATATTTTCACATGGATATGCAGTGTAATTCAAATTGGCAGCCATGTGTGCAAAGTCAATACATATTGTAATGAGAAACTAGTTCTTCCAGTTGGGTCCCCATTACTCCACTTTTGGGTCTTATAATGTATTTCGTCCATTGCAGATACGCCTATGACCTCACACATTAGGGGGCATATTTTATAGCAAGATTTGCCTCACCCTATACAAACTTGCACAGAGGGTATTTTTCGATTTCCATATGCAGACTTGAAGTCCCTTTTTGCAAATCCCATAGCTAAAAACATTATTTTTCCACATATACACGTCCTATCTATAGTACAACATGTGTATACGCAAGTTGCACCACTACATCCTGTGTACATCCAGATTTGTGCCCAAAATTAAAAAATGGTGTCGGGTTTCCATGTCACGTCATGAGATCTATGATCCTTGGCCTTCCATACACTAGACATGTTCTGACTCGACCCTTTAGTTCCACTTGAAGGATACAAATGGGCCAAATCCGAGCTATGGAAAAGAGGAGAAGAATTCAACTTTGAGAGAAAAGTTACTCTCGAGAAATTATTCACTTCATATTGAGTCTGCATCCCTTTGTCCTTTAAGTCTAAACACATTGTTCAGCCCCCAAGATCTTCCCTACTTGATTGAGAACCTCATTGTCTCTCTTATATGAGCTTGCCTTTGGTGGAGGATTGAAGTGGTGGAGGCCTAGATGGAAGGAACTTAGTTTCCTGGTTCTGAACCATACCGACACAGAAGTTTGTAATTCATTAACTTATGTTGATTACATTTTAATAGAAATACTCTTTTCTCATCCAATTAATATCTTGAAAATATATGAATTATTATTCCATGAGTGTATTTTTTATGAATGTTGATGGATTATGCTATTGAATGTGCTAACATTATATATTATCACCATATGCTTTTGTTTCTTAGTTGTTGAGGACTAGTTGTAGGTGTATTTCTTTGGGTCAAGTGCTCAATGGTGGACTTCATCGAACATCTGGACGAGGTAGGCCTTTTATCTTGTCTTGCTAGAATATTTGTTTGTATAGAATACTTGAGATTAGATTTTATTTCTGTAGTCATTTCCGTCTATTGTGGTTTACCCCTAGCCATAGAGATATTTTCCTCGTAACAATACAGGGCTAGCACCCCCGAAGAGAATTTTTTGGGAAATTTTCCTTGTAAAATATTGTAATTTCATAGTCAATTTGAACCATTCATCATTAGGTTTTAGATATGATGGTATAAGTTATGTTATGGTTTTTTTTCCCTAGAAGGAAACCCTCTTTTATGTATGATGGAATTGTATTGTGGTGATGTAGTAGTTTTTTGTGAAATTGTATTGTGACTGAGAGAAGATACTATGAGGGAGTGAAGAGGATGTTACAACGGATGTGTTGTAGGTTATATCCCTTTATTTTTATGCATAATAAAAGAAAGGAATGGAAATTTCTTCGTGGACATAGCCCACACTAGGTTAACCACTTATATCTATCTCTATTGTATTTCATATCTTCTTTGTTTATTTTGTTTTATTTTATTTCTCTGCGATCCTCTTTTATAACAAGTGGTAGCTAGATGGAGACCAAACCCCAACATTCCAACCAAACACATACAGAAATCCAAGACCAAGAAAAAGGAATATGAGTCGATGGAGAACGAGGTAAAATGCAGATCAAGACCTAAGCCAAACACAAGAAATAGTCTATGCATTACGAAAGCTCCAGAAAACCCACGATACGATATCGTCTCAAACACGATTGGATCATATATCTAGCACATGAAGGATCACACCATCATTGGAAAATTCATGGGCATTTGGCCCACTGAAAAAGCTCTGGTTTGGTGGATTAATCACACCTAGAAACCTAAGGGGTACACTGACCTGAAGCTAGGATCAAAGGGATTCTTTACAGAAACATTCTCCACTCTAGAAGACCAAGACAGGGTCTTTGAAAATGGACCATACTTATTCAACTCTATTGGGTTGTACCTTCGACCCTAGATGGAAATATTCAGCCCCGACAAAGAATACTTCACAAAAACCCCTATCTGGATCCGCATGTACTCACTTCCTTCAAAAGTTTTGGAACCCACAAGCCTGGAAGGAATTGGAGACTTAGTAGGTTCATTTTTAAAAGTCTCTGATCTTACCAAGCAGAGAATATATACTTCATACACTCGCATCTACGTCTACATGAACCTAACCAAGCCACTATGAGAAGCAATTTGTCTAAGCTACAAAGATGAGGAATGGATGCAAACCCTTGGTTACAAGAACATCCCATTTAGGTGTCGAAGGTGCCATGAACATGGACATATATTCAAAGATTTCCAATTGAACCAGAAGTCAGGCCTTGAACCAAGTCACAGTAAAAAATATGTCCATGGTTTCGAACAAGTCATAAACCACAAGAAAAAGGGTCGAAGATCAGTCGCACCACCCAAGAATCGAAACATCAAGACAAGAAATAGATTCAAAGCAATATCGAATGTCGAAGAGAACCCTAAAAACTAGTATTTCAATGAATCGGGACCAAAGCACAACCCATAAGCAAACGCGAAGATTCGAATTGAAGAAGAAAATGCCAATAGAAGAAATACCATGAATCAATACCCCTATGATCAAGAAGAATACATGAACGAAGACACATTGGAACAACCCCATCCAGAGGATGGTGAAGGCATGGACCTAAGAGACCTTGACCTTCCCTCAATAGTAATGGATTGTACACGGAGGGAGCTCCAGTCCATTCCTCAACAAGAGATCCAACTTCTCAAGAAATCCCTCACAAGGGTCAACGAATAACCACCACTTGTTTCCCAAGTTAAGAATCCAACTTCCACCTATTTTAGTTTAAAAACTCACCTCATATAGGGAAACCCTCACTCTTCAAAAGAGTAGAAACGACGAGGACACAAACCAAAAAAAAACGTTTATCATAGAAATTGGAGAAATGCTCATAAACACAAGCAGAATAGCTCCGTTGATGGGCTTGTTCACCCCCTCACCCTCCCTTTTACTATGAAATTCATCTCCTAGATTCTAAGGGGTTTGAATGGAAAAACAAAACACATGATTCTCAATAGCCTTGAGAACCTGGAAAAACCCTCAATCATCATGCTCCTAGAAACTAAGTGCTCAAGTGAACTCTTCTCTAACCTTTCCTCTAGAGTTTGGTCTAGTTCAAAAGCCATTGCAACCAATTCCGTAGGTGTTTCTAGGGGCCTAGGAATTATCTGGAACCCTCAACTTGTTTCCCTGTCTAAATTGTTTTCTTCACATTCTTCCTTGTCTTCCCATTACATCCTGATTGTCTCCTCTAAATTTCGTGTCATCCCCAATGTATATGGTCCTAACCCTCTCTCAGATAAGCTTCCTTTTTTTATCCTCCCTCCAATGCCTTCACCACCTCATCGAGGATGCTCATTAGCTCATTATACAAGACTTAATATCATCACTTCCCTTGTGAAAAGTAAGGAGGGATTCAAAGACTTGATTAGCATTCACAACAATTCCTATCCCTCATTCAACATATGGACTAGATGGATTTAGAAACTACCAACAACCTGCACACTTGTAACAATAAGAGAGGTGGAAAAGTGCAAATTGCATCCATACTAGATCACTTGCTGGCCTCATCATTTCTTATGCTAACAGTCATTCCCATCATATCCAAAATATTACCTTATCAAGGCTCAGACCACTAGCCCATTGAGATTGAAATAGACATCAAGGGGAATCCCCTCAAACGCCCCTTCTAATTAAAAAATTATGGCTTAACCACCTGGGATTCCTTGATAAGGTCAAGAAATGGTGGGAGGAAATATCTCAAAATCTCAAAAGCTCAAACATCTCAAAGGATGCATAAGAAA
This sequence comes from Picea sitchensis, assembly GCA_010110895.2. NCBI lineage: Eukaryota > Viridiplantae > Streptophyta > Pinopsida > Pinales > Pinaceae > Picea > Picea sitchensis. The sequence goes on along the minus strand of SNQJ01S0018397.1, from coordinate 73,820 downwards.
GTGGAACAAAGAAGAGTTTGGAAATATTTTCAAGCCAAAGTAGAAGCTAGAGGCACAAACAACATATTCAACAATCTATGATTATTATTAGAAGGACGTACATAGAAGTTGGTACATGAAGAATATAGAGTACGGGTAAAGCTAACATCTCATAGCAGACAAGAGGAAATCTTATGGAAAAAGAAATCAAGGGTCAAATAGTTGAAGGATGGTGAGAAAAACACCAAATTATTTCATCGCTCAATAATTCAAAGAAGCCACCAAAACAATATTTCATCCATCAAGGATAGTCAAGGCCACAATCTCACATATCATGTTGATATAGAACGTGAATTGTCAGTTTCTAAAAGAATATTCTCAACGAACCCATCAGAGATAGAAGGCCAACCATTCAAAAAATCACTCAACACATTCCTTGCCTCATTTCCCCTAAGAAAAACGTTATTATCCTTCATCCCTTTCCTCTAGAAGATATTGAAAGAGATATTATGGAAATTCCAAAGGAAAAATCCCCTTGACTAGATGGTTTCACAACAAAATTCTTTCAGTCATGTTGGCACATCATCAAGAAGGATGTTTGGGACCTCGTGGAGGACTCCCACAAATTTACCAACATTCTCCCTGCCCTAAATGCCACCTTCCTCACCCTAATTTTGAAAGAGGATAAATCTAATGAACCTAGAAAATTCTTCCCCATATATCTCTATAACATCATCTACAAAAACATAACCAAAGCCATAGCAAACTGCTTAAAAGCACTCATCCCTCCCCTAATCTCTAGGGAGCAAGCTAGTTATGACGAGCGGTGCCAAATACTTGACAATGTCATTCTTTCCCATGAGGTTATTCACTCTCTTAAAATCACCAAAATCCTACGCATGCTCATCAAACTCTATATTTCCAAGGATTTTGACAAAATGAGTTGACAATACATCCAACAAGTTCTCTTAGCTTTTGGTTTCTCTCCTAGATGGGTTAAATTGATTTTATCTCTCATATCCTCAACCTTCTTCTCCATTCTTATAAATGTTTCACCCTCAACCACCTTTGCTCCTTCCCGAGGTATTCGTCAGGGTGAACCTCTCTCTTCCTTTCTGTTCATTCTAATGGTTGAAGGTATGGGAGCGCCCTGAAAGCAGCTGTAGAAAGAAATAAGATTTGAGGACTTCATCTACATGGTGATTGTTATTCCCTATCATAGGGATAACTAAGGTGATTGTGTCTCAAGGCCCACAGGTCCTATACATGGATTTCTGAGAGCCAGACGACTTAAGAATGGCCCTGAAGGGCCCCTCTTTTCTTCAGTGCAGTCCACATATCACTAGCAGTAGTATTCATCACATCGGATTGGTCCTAAAGTGGCAGTGGGTCCTACTCCATGAGGTTCATCAGTCCGGGTATTATGGTATGTATCACTCCGATATTTAAACTACTTGAACATTTTTCATTAATTCTTTCTTCATTTCATGATGTTTTCTTGGATTTTATGCTCTTTGCCTCGTTCAAACCTGGAAGGGTGACACGGTGCCCTAGTAAGTTGATTTCCCTTTAGGATGGGTTGCTACTGGGTGGATCTTTGAAAATTCATCGTTTGTTCCCTCCATACTTACCACTTTACATATTTATTCCTTTTATCTCCCCTTCCTTTTTGTGCTTTGGAATTGGATACACTAGGAAGGGTTGTACCTTACCTCGTGGGAAGAAGGGGCTAAAGGCCCAGAGGATAAAAGTAGCTGGCAAGGTTTAAAATCCAATTTTGAAAACTTTGAGATCCTTCACCCAGGGATTGTCGAGAAAGTAGTGAAAACATTCTCAGTAAGAAAAGGGGACCCACAAGATAACATAAACACTCAAGGTACTAGTTGATGTATAGGAGGTCTCATCATGAGCCGACCTATTATGACCATGGACACGTAGCGGTATGACATTACCACTTATCTAGTCACCAAAATAGGGTAGTGGCTCTTGGTGGCATAGTCAAGAGAAAGGGGGTTCCATTACGAGCCAACCTTCTCATTTATGTGAATTGTTTTGTAGATGAAACTATCACCTCTGGTCACCAAGCCAAGATAGTGGCCCTCAACTATTCCCTTGTATCACAAGAGAAAAATATGAAAAGAAAGAAATCTAAGAATAAATGGCAATGAATGGGCTAGGAAAAAATTGCATCCATGACAAGGTGCATCTAACCCTCCAGAAAGACACCCACAGGTAAGACTCTAAATTTCCCTGTTATCACATGCACCCCATGCCCAAATATTTACCCCGTGCCACCTCATACACTTGCATGAACTGGACAAAAATCCACTTGGGAAACACCCAAAACTTAAGGGGGATTATCCCAATAGGATACCCTGAGATCCTCTCCAAACCTAAACTTGTCAAATTGCCTAATGTCTTCAAGCATTTTTTTGGGGTTAAGGGGGGTTTGATGCACATGTTCGGGTGATTTAATTATTGGATGTGATTTACATGCTATGATCCTTGTGACTTATGAACCCCTGGAGGGTGTACTTGTTGTCTCTACATGACCTTTGTTGGTGGACAGGTGCACATGTAGGAATAATTAGCTCAGACCTTCATGAGGGCTCAAAACCCACAAATGGATGTTGAAACCCCAACCAGGGGTAAGAAGAGATTGAAGGCTTGCACTAGAAGAAGGAAGGATGTTTCCTTTGGAGGCACCTTGGTAGACCTAGACCTAGGGGATCATGCTCTTCCCACCTAAACATTGGCCTTTGGAGGCCTTGGACGTCACCCATGCAACCCTAGACACCATCTACTTATTGTGGTTGTCACCTTGGGGGAAGTCCTGAGGTTACTGGCATGTGTGGGTAGGGATTTTGGCCTTTGGAGGCCCAACGTTTCACTTCCTATGCCCAAAGTTCCATGATGGAGGTCCAACGTTACCCTAGAAGGGAATGACATCACCCTTAGGAGGGTCTTTAAATGCAAATTGATTTTATTTTGTCAAGATTTAGTTTTTGTATGAAACTGGCCAGGCCGACCCTGATTTTTTGACCTAAAACTTAATTAAGGTCAAGTTTTGTATAAATAAACAAAAAGTACATTCATTTTTCATCACAACTTGTCATTGGACAAGGGGAGGTCTGAAAGTTCTCCCTAGTTGGGTGTACTTGGCTGAAATAGTGAGGCACTACTCTCCTTGGAAGCTTGTTTTAACACTTGGATCAATTTTTTGAAGTTTTATGGTGATCTTACATGGTATATTCATGATTATTATTGGTGCAAGTAAGTAAAATCTACATTTTTTCATCTATTGAATGGTTAATGGTATGGTTTTATTTGCTCATACAAGATTATGAAATTACATGGTGTATTTAATGCTTGAAGTAAGAAACTTAAAGTGCTAAATTTCTTACTTTTTATTTGCCTAGCTTCATAAATTGATATAATAATTAGTGAAACCCAAGGGACCTAAAGTGCTAGCTCCCTTGAGGTCTTTACTTAGTTATTTTTCTCAAGATACTTCTCATCCACAAAATCTTCAAGAAGGAGGTACTAGGGCATATAAGTGCCTACACCCTAGCTCACCTCCCTTCTTAAGGTCAAGAAGCCTAGGAGAACTTAAGGTGCTATTCCTCCTAGATCTTGGTTTTTCTTGAATAGTGTGCATTATCGTATGTTTTTATCCTTCAAAGAGGCCACCTCCTTAACTCCATCTACCCCTAAAAGGCACTAGTCCTCTCCTCTTACTTTTGACAAGACTACCAACCTCAACTAAATATTTCTACTTTATACGCTACTAATTTACTAACCCAGTATAGACTACTAATCTTAGAGCTTGTTGCTGCTAACATCACTATTACGACCATTATTTTGTAGCTTTACCAATCCTATTAACCAATCAAACATACCCAAAAATTGCACAAGCCTAGGCCCTATCATCTTAAGGATTTGAACTATCTTGTGTTGTCATTTTAAGTGCATTTATGAAGTTGTTGTTGTTGTTATAACTGTTGTTACAACCACTGTTTACAACCAATATCAACCTACTAACTGACTTATAAACTACCCAAAAATATTTACTAAGCAAGTTGTTATCATTTAATGCCAAAATTGTATGTGTCGTTGCCTCATTAAGGTACTTTTTCTGAAGTGTGTTACTGTTGTCATAACTTATCTCTGTTGTTGTTACAGTTATCATTGGCAGCCTGTTTAAATTCAATTGTTGGTTGATACATTTAGAGAACTCATATGAGACAAAGTAATATCATAGATGCTTCTTAATACATGTTCACATTGTCTACACAAGTGTGTTCTTATTGATATAAATTGCAGTTGTTATTGTTTACTCATTTCTATTATTTACTCATTGCTATTATTTACTTGTGATTAGTTGTATACACAGACTGCCAACATATATTTACAAGTTTATTTTCTTGTTGAAGCATAATTATCAATTTTTATTGAATTTAAAGTTTGTTTTTCTATTGGTAAGGGACATGTACACCTTTATATTCCTTTTGCTTCATCCTTTCAAGACTTAAACTTGACTCAAGTGACCTAGAGAGAGGGTTGGTTTTCTTATTATTTCTTTCCCTTCATCAACCCACTCGTTCTAGGGACATCTCCCTTGGAGTGAGTCATATTTCTCCTAAATAGAAAGAGGTACCCTATTGCGGTGACAGTGATAGGATTTACCTCTGTGTTACACCAATCTTGGCCTACTTTCCTTTAGGCTTTGGGAAAGTACAGATTGTGCGATAACAATGATGATATTCCTATATCCCACTAGCAATTTGTGGATGACACAATGCTCATGGGAACTCCTTTTGTTCAGGAAGCCAAAGCTATCAACCAAGTCCTCTCGGACTTCATGGAATCCTCAAGTACATCGATCAATCAACCTAAATCTCAATTTTTTTTCTTTAATAGTCCATTGGTTGTGCAGTACCACATTTCTAGAATTCCTGGCTTCCAAAGGAGATCCCTTCCATCCAAATACCTCTGTGCCCCCTTGATAGAGAAGGCTATGTGTAACTCCTCATGGGAAGATCTTCTTTCAAGGAGGAACCATAAGCTAATTGGTTAGACTCCTCGTATTGGCTCTCTTTGCACTGATAATGGAAGATAATATGCATCTAACCAATTTAAAGATACCTTCTCCAACATGGGATCAAACATCAAACCATAGTTCAATACAATCCACAATAGAATGGTGTAGCTAAAACAATGAATAGGACTCTCCTAAATATGGTTTGTTTCATGATGTTTTTCAAGAATGTAAAATTAATGTTTTGGGTTGATGTTATTCTATGTGCAACTTATGTGAAAAACAGGGGGCCATCTCATGCTCTTGAAAACAAGACTCTATATGAAATGTGGTATGGACACATTCCTTAGGTGAGGCATCTTAGGTTCTTTGTGTTCCATGTGCTATGTCTTGATCCCTAAGGAGTAAAGAAGAAATCTCGATACAAGGATTCAAAAGTGCATCTTCTTGGGGTACTCAAATACCACCAAGCGATATTGTCTTTATGATGAGGAAAACAGGAAATTCATCCTTTACAGAGATGTAATCTTTCTTCAATCCTCCAAGAATGACAAAATTGTTGAGAGAAAGCTTGATCATCTAGAAAAATCCAGTCGTGTAAAGAGATATCGTGAATTTGATAATGAGATTCCACATCTTGAAGGGGGGGTCCCTATCTTGGGTAAATCTATGGAATCTCCTTTTTCCTTTGAAGCACCATCTTCCCCTCATGAAGAAGTTACATCTACTTCATCGTAACTTGAAGTTCATTTGGATGGTTTGATTGAGAGGATCCAAAAGGTGAGTCTTGATGAGAATTCAACACCATCTCAATCAACTGAGCAACCTAGACCATTTCATAAAAGTCCACCAAAATGGCTCACAAAAACTCTTGAAAGTGTTCTTCCTAATGAGGTAAAAAAGACAGGAACTAAAAGTTCCTTCAAACAAGATGGAGGTGGTGTAGATAATTCAAACTCAGGTGATTTAGATGACATGGATGTTTCATATGATTTTGATTTGAATTTATCTACTAAATTTGAGCCAACTTCCTTTAAATAAGCCACTTTTCATGATGAGTGGAAAGAAGCCATGCAAAAGGAATATGAAGCTCTCATCAAGAATGGGATATGGAAGTTGGCAGACCCTCCATTCAGAACCAAACCAATCGGGTGCAAGTTGGTATTCAAGAACAAGTACAAATTAGATGGTTCACTTGACAAGCACAAAGAAAGACTCATGGAAAAAGGATTTGAATAGAAAGAAGGTGTTGATAATGAGGAGACTTTTTCCCCCACAACAAATGGGCTACCATCCATACTATATTTTCCATGACAACACATAATGGATGGAAAATTCATCAAACGGATGTGAAGACTGCTTTCTTGAATGGAGACTTGAAAGAGAATGTTTTCATGTCTCAGCCAGAAGGATTTGTTGTGAAGGGACAAGAAAAAAATGTATGCAAGCTCATCAAATCCTTATATGTCATGAAACAAGCACTGCAATCCTAGTATGAAAAGCTAACTAAGCATCTTCTGAAATTGAATTTCAAGAACTACAATCTTGATGATGCAACTTTGTTTGTCAAGAAAGTTGGAAAAATTGTTGTATATCTTGTAGTATATGTAGATGATTTGTTGATAACATGGAACAATGAAAGCTTCATTACATCTATAAAGAAAGAGTTTAAGAAAGGTTTTGAGATGGCAGATTTGGGACATCTTTGCTACTATTTGGGCATTAAGGTGATTCAAAATCCAAAGTACATATTCAACTCCCTAAAGAAGTACATTGGAGAACTGTTGACCAAGTTTTGCATGGCTGAGTATAAGCCTATGTCCACTCCAATGGAATAGAATTTGAAGCTCACATCAAAGGAAGGAAATACATTTGAGGATTCAACCAAGTACATACAACTTGTGGGAAGTCTTATCTATCTTACTACCACCAGACCAAACATTTCATTTGTTGTTGCTCGATTCTTTCAAGGTTCATGCAAAAGCCTTGTGAAGGACATTGGTTTGTTGCAAAAAGAGTTATGAAATACTTGAAGGGAACTCAATATTTTGGACTCGAGCACTCTAAGGTGGATGACTTCAACCTGATCAAATATTCTGATTCATACATTGTTTGGGATAAGGAAACTAAAGTATCATCTTAAGGCTATCTCACGAGTCTTGGATTAGTAGTTGTCTCCTGGAGATCACACAAACAATCGGTTCCAGCAGATTCCACAATAGAGGCAGAATATGTGGCATTTGTAGAAGCAACGCAAGAGATTGCGTCACTCGGAAAAATACTTGAAGATTCATAGGAGAAACAAGTGAATTTTATTCCTCTTCTAGTTGACAATACTTCTACAATCAAGTTGGCCAAGAATCCCATATTCCATGATCAAACAAAGCACATCAACACAAAATATCACATGATTCAATATCATGTAGAGGCCAAGACTATTCACTTGAGACATTGTTCCACAAATGAGAAAATTGTGAACATCTTCACCAAAGTGCTTGGAAGACAAAAAATTGAAAAGTTCAGAATGATTCTTGGAGTCACAAACACCCCTTCAGATTAAAGGGGGGAATGTTGACATGTAATCCTTGGGATTGTGTTACTTGTAACATAAATTGTAAATATGAAAAGTTGCATGTGATAAGAAGAGTCACCCATTAGGGAAGACCAACAATCATTGTTTGTATATTTATTGTGTTTCACGTTAATGCAATCACACAAGTGTGGAGTTATGTTTTATGACATACATGGCCTAACAATTTCTATCAAGGTGCTCATCCAAGGAAAACTTCATTTTGGCACTTTGGCCGATGAGTCGTTCATAAACAAGTGACATGTAACTTTGAAACCTCTTCATCTCAAACCATCATTGTTCACTTAAGATGACTTACCTTGCAACTAGAACGAGGGTGCCTTTCATTGGATGAAAGTTTAGGCCTTACAAAGTGCATATGAATGTCTTTTTCAAAAAGCCTAAAATTCTCAAGGACATTTATATTTCATCAAGATAAATCTTTGAGATTGGTATTGCATCAACCTCAATTATTCCAACATAAAAATGGATTGTTTTTTTGGTACAAATGTAAAAAAAACTAGTACTATTTGGAATAGGAACAAAAATAAAGTTCTAAACAAGAGCATCCATGTTTCATTCAATCTCTATCTTCCATAATTTTCTTACATCATTTTATACATTTTGCATGCATATTTTCAATTATAATAAAATAAATTGTGTATGCCACTACTTGATACAAAGTCGATTAATTTGTGTAACAATAAAGTTTTACATATTATTATTTTTATATAAGTACTAACTTAGATTCATCTTAACTTCAAATCTATTACATGCACAAAATATAATAAAAAAATTAAATTGCAAATCTTTTAGTACATAAAATATGAAGTTAAGATGTAAATTAATATGTTTTACATTAAAGGAAAAAAAACCTCTAAAATTGATAAATTCTTTGATAAAATTTACTACTTTAATTGAGTTATTTGATAATCTTAATTATTTTACCTTTTTTTTTTAAATTTCTCAATTATTCAATAACTTTAATTATTTACCATTATTCAATTTATTAATTTTTTAATATAATCTTTAATTATTTTTCCAATATTCTTTTTATAAAAAAATATATATTCCCTTTCCTTTTATATATCAAATAATACATATTTCCTTCCCTTTTATATATCATCCCATACCTCCTAGCTCTCCTAGATTATTTGCCTTGAAGTAGGCATAAACCAGTGCCTATAAAGAGGTTGTTTGCTCCACAATGTTACATGTGAGGAAGTTTGACCCATTGTCATTCCTATATAAAGGTAGAATGAGATAATATGTGAATCCAAGTGGCTTGGGATTATTGTGATCTATAATTAGTTTTATGTAATGGTAATCGGTGTAAGAATCATATGATTAAATGAGTTTTAATTATTATTAATTAATTAATTATTATTAAATTATTTTTAATTATAAATTGTTTAATAAAACTATTTTTAAATATTTGATATAAAATAATTATTTAAAATAAAATAATAATATTTAATATGAAACAATTGAAATAATATTACAATATAAAATAAAATAATATATTTAGAGTTCAACAATGATGATGATGATGATGATGATTAACGTCCACTAAGACCTTATTGGTTTATCCGACCTTAAGAGAGTAAGTGACTACTTGTGATTCTTTAGAATTTTGTTTTTGTGCTCGAAAAACATTAAGAAAAGGTTTCCAAGATCACCATACTTTTGTTGAGTTAAGAGGTTAGG
>SNQJ01S0018397.1:37486-64477 GCA_010110895.2 Picea sitchensis | reverse complement strand
AAAGTGTTTTTCATCTTCAACCTTCTTAGTGTCACAAAGGTGACACACTCTTTCATCCCATGGCGTTTTAGGAATTGACCAACGCACAGTTTCATATGGAGTTCGTGAGAATTTGTTCTTATCTTAGCAATGCTTTTTTTTTTCTTTACACAATAATATATTCATAATTTAGAGTTCAACAATAATATGTGTATAATTTGAATGACAAAATATATTATTTAGAAGAATACATTTGGTCAAAGTCAACTTCAATGTAAATTTGAATGAAAGAAAAAACTCATTCATATGTTATCTTTATATTTAATATCGAAGATAAATGTTGGGTAATTGTATTAAGATGGAGGGTTAAGATAGCATCTCATCTCAAAATAAGGTTGGAAACCTAACGATAAAGCTTTATATCACTACCAAGTCTTTTTAAAAACAAAGATTAGTTGTAAATTGTACTCTTTTTTTATATTAAATGGAGAGATAATTTAAGAGATTAGAAAAAAACCTTGTTACAAGTGTGGATTACCATACTTTTATATTTGAAGATTGTTTAATGTTAATTAGATTATTATTTAATTTATTTTATAGATCAATTTATAAGGATCAAGATTCAAATATGACAGGTTGGGCAATTGGAATTGCACACACTATTTAAATTAACAAGTTGGGTAGTTGGAACTACAGTCCAACTGGAAAGTTGGAACCATCAAAGTCCCACTACCTTACCTATCATTTTAGAATTGGTTTCAAACTACCTAACCTATCACTTTAAATTTTTATTCAGAGTTTTACTTCCAAGATCTAATTAGAGTTATTGAGATACATTAAAAAAAATAAAAAAAAATAAATAAAGTGCACAAACAAAACTAAACAATATCTCTAAAATGATAGGTTAGATAGTTAGAACCACATAGTGACACACTATTTTTAAAGTGACAAGCTAGGCATTGAGAATCCACACTAAAGTATTTTTAAAGTGACAAGCTAGGCATTGAGAATCCACACTAAAGTGACAAATTAGGTAGTTGGAACCACCCGCTAACACACTATGTTTCAAGTAACACACTATGTTTAAAGTGACAAGTTGGACCATAAAAACCTCACACTATGTCTATGTCTAAAGTGATAAGTTGGACAATGAAAACGATACCATGTTTGAAGTATTTGGTTATGCAATACATTGTATTAAGTGATAAGTTAGGCACTGGAACCATAACGTCTCATGGTTTAACTAATCACTTTAAAGGAGGAGGGTCTCAAGTTGGAATCATCACATCCAATTGCTCAACCTGTCACTTTAAGGTCTCATAAACTAACCTATCACTTTAAAGGAGGAGGGTCTCATAAACTAACCTATCACTTTAAAGAAGGAGGGTCTCAAGTTGGAATCATCAAAGTCCATTTGCTCAACCTTTCACATTAGAGGAAGTTCCACACTATACAACCTTTCACTAAATCTTTTGGTCAAACTCTTATTTGAAATCCGATTAAATTTTTTTTAAAGGTCTCAAGTTGGAACCATCAAAGTCCAATTTTAGAGATAATTCCACACTCTACAACCTTTCACTTAAATGTTTTGGTCAATGTCTTATTTGACAATCCAATTAAATATTTTTAAATTATAGAGTATATTTGAAGTGACAACAATAGTCGGAACCAAATCCTTGCAACTTGTCACTTTAAAAATGGTTACAAATTACCCCCATCTATCAACCTATCACTTCAAAGTTTCGGAAAGTCTTAAGGGGTAAATAATTTTCGTAGTGGGAGGGGACTAACCCCTCAAACCCTTGAGAAATACCTAACCATTTAAAACACCAAGTAAAAAGATATTTTGACATAATTTATAAGATATTTTCGTTACAAGTGGCATCTTTAGCAGAGTGGTGTGCAGTACATGTAACGGCCTAGTGCAAACAAAAGCATAGGCCATATGGATGTGCATTATCCTTCCAATGTGGCTCTCCTCTGCTTTAAATCCAACGTACAATGTGGATCACCTGTTTTCCCACAAATCTAACTTTGTCGACCCATCCACACGGCCTAATATTCCCCCACATGAACGAATGGAAAAATAAACAAATATTAATAATATAAATAAAATTAAAAAATTAAGGCCAACCAATTTTTCCGCTTCAGAAACCACGTACCGCCATTCAAAATCGAGTACAGCCATTTACTCGTCCACGTTTGAAGGTTCCATGTAGGCTCGGTTCACACCTTTTGACACCGCTGGCATCCTTGACGGTCCTCGTTCCACCGGGCAAAGCCGCACAAGAAGGAAACGAAAAGGCTGGAATGCCGGTTGCCGGTGGTGGAATTGTGCCACAAAGAAGTGTTGTAATTTTGTTGTTGTTGCTGCAGGCGACATCTTAGCCCTTAAAAGTTCAGCACAGGCGCGTGCTGCGAGTATTTTAATGGCCGCCAGATATTGTTGGCAATTGACGGAACTTTGTCTGGTTTTGAAAGTCTCTTTGTTGGAAAAGACGTGCGGATCTCCCAGCGGTATTGATTTGGCTTGAGAAAAAACGATTATTTACGGTATGTGCTGTCTTTCTGATTCCGACTGCTCGCAAACAAACTAAATTCAATGCTTTTGGACATTGCATTATTTTATAAGAAATTTAAAGCAAAGATCTTCTTGCAGTTTTGGAAGGATTAGCAGATTTCATCATCTAATTTTCCTTGTTTAAAAGTCTGAAAGATTTCGAATGGATTAGCAGATTTAATCATTTAATTTTCCTGSTTTGAAAGTCTGAAAGATTTCGAATTAARAGGGAATAGGTAAATTAAAGGGCTAAAAGTTTCCTATAGTTAACTATGGCATAGGCTTTATCAAGGTATCAGACCGGTGTCTCCCCTGTAATTGCCTGCCTGGATTTTTCCATGGACGGTATGGTCACGTGTGAAGCAGGATGAACTAATGGATTTGTCTGGTTTCTTGCTGGCAAATAAACACACCTCGCCATATTTAGACAAATTGTCTGCTTCCTATCTAGTCTGCATATTTTAAAGCAGAGATTATTTGTATAAATGCGTCCTCTAAGTACTGTGTGACCTCGCCGGTTCATATAATTTGAGGAGTCCGCTCGTCCTCTAAGTACTGTGTGATCTCGCCGGTTCATATAATTTGAGGAGTCTGTTCTTACGGATCATGTTCTTTGTGTATTTGCAGAGTATTTGTCATAAATTGCCGAGGAAAATAAGTGTATTGTGCCGGCGAAGAAACAATCTGAAGAAAGATTCACCGGAGAAATTGGAGCTCAGAGATTACTTTCCAGTTTAGTTTCTCAGGTCTTGAGGTCGAAAACTTGACGGGACAATTTAAAGTTTCGCAAAGCTGCTAGATAATTGTGTGTCAAAATGTGCCACATAAACTCCCGGCCGTTCCCAGACGGTCCAATCCATACCAGAACAGGGAAACAATTTCTCGACATTAAAGTATTCTGCATGAGAATGAGTACTTCCGGAATCAGCGAAATTGTACTGATTCCCGAATCTTTAACCCTCCATTTCTTACCTCGCAGCAATCCGACTGCTCTCGAGATCAACGGACGCCGATTCCATCCGTGTTCAAGCGCATTTCTCACGCTCCAACGGAATCGAGCAGAAGAAAAATCAGAAGGCGAAATCACGTACGTCGGCACCGACACCATTCGGACGAGTGACAACCTCTGTTTTGAAGTCTACCTGAGGAACGAGCCTCTTCTCTTTGGAACGCTGGAGAAAAATCAGGAAATAAGCAATGATCTCATGCCCGCAATGACATGGGCCGTGGAGTGCAGCAGCCGGCTGGAGTATTCGTCAAAATGGTCATTGGACGCCATATCCTTCCCTACTGTAGACGTATACGTCGCTGGTCGAATCTCTGGCTTCCCGATAATTCTAACTCAGACTCTGCAACTCCTTCCCAGAAGGAAACGTATCCGCCATTGCACTTTGGATGTTATTCCGGAGGGAAACGAGACTGAAGAAAGCTGCTTGGATTTAAGTAAGCCGGAGTCTCATGATCCTGAGAGCAGTTTCCTTGAATCGAACAGGGGCTGGGACTGTGACTGTGATTGGGAATCCAGGGTGGAAGTAGAGGAGCAGGAGGATTCGTGGATTGACTCAGGGTTAAGGTTTGGCATTGGATTTGGTCTCGGGATGTGTCTTGGGGTAGGGCTGCTAGTTAGCACATACCAAAGAACTTCCAGGACACTTGGGAAACAAAATATATAATTACTATATAAAAATAAATTTTGCGCGGTTTTGTAGGATGGACGCCAAGAATTGGCCTGTGTATTTCAGATTTTTATATGGTATGTGAATATTGAGATGACTTTATCAGTTTTTTCAAACTCATTCTGCATAATTTTTTAAAAGTAATCCTCTTAATTTTATTTCGTGATATGTTTTTATCTTAATATATTTTGGTGTGTAAATTGAGTTTAGTTTAGTGTGTAAATTGAGTTTAGTTTGGGTTGTTGCTAGCAATGTTGTTATCTTTCTTATTTTGGTTTAATTCTTGTAAAGCGTCATGTTAAACTCATATGCACATCACATATTCTTATCCTTTGTAGATGTTTCATTATTCACCTATCTAACAGTTTTAGAGTTTATTTTAATTTGTTCCCAAGCTAACCTTAAAAAAAAACTAAACCATAATCATAATTTGATATATTATCATCATGATTCTTATACTTAATAATAAATTAAATGTTTATAATTTTTTATACTCAATCATAATATTGCAATTCTACCTATAAGAATTTTTTTTATGAAACATCACAAAAATCACCTCACCTTTCAATGGGGCATCACAAAAATTTTCCATAAAACCAAAAAACTAATGTATAAAATGTGCCACCCCATAATTTTCCATAAGGCATCCCATTTTATACACTACTTTCTTCTCATTTATAGTCTTACAAGAATTTTCAATGGGGCATCACAAAAATTTTCCATGAAACCAAAAAACTAGTGTACAAAATGTGCCACCCCATAATTTTCCAAACCAAAAAACTAGTGTATAAAATGTGCCACCCCATAATTTTCCATAAGGCATCTCATTTTGTACACTACTTTCTTCTCATTCATAGTCTTACAAGAATTTTCAATGGGGCATCACAAAAACTTTCCATGAAACCAAAAAACTAGTGTACAAAATGTGCCACCCCATAATTTTCCATGGGGCATCCCATTTTGTACACTAGTTTCTTCTCATTCATAGTCTTACAAGAATTTTCTGTCGGGTATAACAAAGATCACCTCACCTTTAGGATATGATATGAAAGACTGTTTGTGTAATTGCATAATTACTCCATGCTATTAAAAGGAGGTCGGTTTTCCCTGCAGTGTTTTCATAAAATTTCATTAAATTTTCATGGAGTTGTTTTAATTTTTTTTAATTAAAAAAATATTTTTTTTTTTAATTAAAAAGTTAAAGGGAATATGTAAAGTTCAAGAGAATGCATTTGTTGGTGAAATTACAATTGCATTGCTTAAATTGCCGTTTTGAATATAGAAATAGTTTTTGATATTTACAATTCTAACAATTCTTCTAAATTTATGTGGTGAGGAGTTTTGGAAAATTCATTTTGTGGATATTCCATAGTTAAAGCCATATTGTCATCTAACAATAAATACAAAAGATGAGAGTTGTTCATCTCTACAATAAATACAAAAGATGGAAATTTTGAAACTAAACATGTTGGGTAAATAAAACCCTAATTTCAAAACCTTAAATTCCTAAATAATACTATATAATAACCCTAGATATATAATAAACCCCGAAAATGTAATAAACCCTAAATACAATCAAATTAATTTATAAATCCATCTTATTAATACCCTAAATATTTAGTACAAAGTATATTTGAATTAGTACGTATTAAAATATGATATATTAATATATTAAATAATAGTGAACTATGACCTAGAAAGAGGTTGTAATCGAGCAGAGCATCGACTACTTCCACTCCAACGTATACGGTTTTTCCTCCCAACTATACGGGGAAGGAAGAAAGTATCCCACGGGGATGAAAAGAATGACCATCGAATGCGGTTAAAAGAGTAGGGGACAGAGCGAGCTCTGGAGAGCCGATAACTTTCCAACAAGAAAGTGATATCACACACGTGGAAGCTCCCTCATCGATCAATGTCCTAAAAAATTCTTCATAGCATAAACCACTTGAATTTGAAAAGCGAAGTGATAAGGGAGGAGAGGTTTGACATTAAAGGGTCAAATGTGATGAGCTATGAGCTAGAAGCATCCATAGCCCCGATAGAAAAAATTAATGCACTCTCCTGTACCTAGAGACTTTGGAGTACTTCGAGAGCAGACATCACACACAACGACTAGGAAAAATCCTCCATGATGGAATGATTCTGATCGGCCTTGGCATTTGTATTATGCGAGGCTCTTTTGTACACACCCTTGGGGATGTGAGGCATGGCATCAATCACAAAAGGCTTCTCAATATGAAGAGGTCCTTGTGGCTCAGGGGTTTCTTTACTTCGACCTAGACTCAGGTATGTCTTAATTATGCGTTCAAGTCTATAGATATGCATCTGAACTCATCATATATATGCATCTGAACTCATCATATATATATGATGAGTTCAGATGCGTATCTACAGACTTGAACGCATAATTACAACAAACTCGATGGTTTTCTATTAGGTGGGGGAGCACCCTGGTTACCCCCCTATTGAGTCCCATCATTAGATCATGAAGCCATGTTTTTTATGTGTGGAAATGGATTCATCAATACGACAGGGTACTATTGAGCTAACAACCTCTAGGATTATTCCATCTTGGGGCACTCGTGAGTGAGGTGATCTTATTTGCAAAGCTTATAAGGAAACTTCATCTTCCTCTTTTCCCTTTTGCCCCTACCAGAATTAGATTTTGGTTTAGTAACATTCATTTTTATTATTTCCCCCTTCTTTTTTGTCCTTACCGTTTCTCTTGGTGCTAGGTTGTTGGGTACCTTTTGCAGTCATTGATTGCACACTGTGTACATCCGACGTTTGGGACGGGTTGGTCGAAGTTGAAGTTGGACTAGATGCAGAAGCTTGGATAGAGAGTTGTCTCATATGATTAGAGACCAAGTTTGCAGGTGAGCTTTGAATAGAACCTACGATGCCATCGACATGAGGTCCAGATTTCATTTTCATGGGATCAAAACTAGGTTGTGGTGTGTCTGGTATAATTTTGTAAAGGATCCCAGACTGTGAATAGATCAAACCCAACTGTTAGGCCCTATAGATCATTTTTTCCTTAGAAAAGACTCATGATGTGGATACATCTTTAGAGATGAATGGAAACAAAGACTTGAGCAACCACTCCAATAAGAATTTAGGAGGAACTTTGGATTTAATTAGTCTCTTATGTCTCTGCCACTCCTGGATATGATCCGAGATATGAGTAGCCTTGTCTTGTTTCAATGTAGACAAAATTTCAGTACCAACATCGTACTAGATAGGTAGTTGAAAATGGTTTAGAAAAAACAATGCCAAATCGTGGAAAGTATG
Source organism: Picea sitchensis (assembly GCA_010110895.2). Lineage (NCBI taxonomy): Eukaryota > Viridiplantae > Streptophyta > Pinopsida > Pinales > Pinaceae > Picea > Picea sitchensis. Next base: position 56,968 of record SNQJ01S0018397.1, on the reverse strand, counting down.
AAAAGTTCCATTGTCAAGTTCTATGTACCACTTAGCCACAACTCATGTAAGAGTTTGTTGGAAAAGAGTAACTAGACTGAATCATCATTTAATGAATTTGATAAATACCACAAATGAAATTTGTTACATGGTCATCAAGATCTTCACCAGGCTTGCCTTCAAACTTAGGAATGTTCAACGACAGTTTGGTGGGAACTAACAACCGGTTCGGATCATGACAAACCAGATTGTTCATGAGATTCGATAGGTCTGAAAAATTCAACGTTGACAGAAAGGGTAGCCTTGGTTGGGACCCATAATTCCAGCTAGGGATGTTGGAAGTTCTAGGTTGAGGACTAGTCGGAAAAGAATAACCTGGGTTGGTACTGGCACCAAGCTGCCAGGAAGAGTTTGTGGATGTGCCATAGCTTTGGATGAAACCTTGTTGGTCCTAGTTAAATAGAGGAAAACTGTAATGTCCCCACTTTGGGACATCATCACAGGGTAGAGATTTATGATGACCAGAGTAGCCAGATGGATGCTAGAGCAAGTACAGGGGTATTTGAGAGGCATTGTGGGGTCCAGCTTGCATTGATGATCATATTCCATCATTATGAGCCATTCCNATCTACAGACTTGAACGCATAATTACGACAAACTCGATGGTTTTCTATTAGGTGGGGAAGCACACTGGTTACCCCCCTATTGAGTCCCAGTATTAGATCATGAAGCCATGTTTTTTCTGTGTGGAAATGGATTCGTCAATACGACAGGGTACTGTTGAGCTAACAACCTCTAGGATTCTTCCATCTTAGGGCACTCGTGAGTGAGGTGATCTTATTTGCAAATCTTATAAGGAAACTTCACCTTCCTCTTTTCCCTTTTGCCCCTACCGGAATTAGATTTTGGTTTAGTAACATTCTTTTTTATTATTTCCCCCTCCTTTTTTGCCCTTACCATTTCTCTTGCTGCTAGGTTGTTGGGTACCTTTTGCAGTCATTGATTGCACACTGTGTACATCCGACCTTTGGGACAGGCTGGTCGAAGTTGAAGCTAGACTGGACGCAGAAGCTTGGATAGAGAGTTGTCTCATATGATTACAGACCAAGTTTGCAGGTGAGCTTTGAACAGAACCTACGATGCCATCGACATGAGGTCCAAATTTCATTTTCGTGGGATCAAAACTAGGTTGTGGTGTGTCTGGAATAATTTTGTAAAGGAGCCCAGATTGTGAATAGAGCAAACCCAACTGTTAGGCCTTGTAGATCATTTCTTCCTTAGAAAAGACTCATGATGTGGATACATCTTTAGAGATGAATGGAAACAAAGACTTGAGCAACCACTCCAACAAGAATTTAGGAGGAACTTTGGATTTAATTGGCCTCTTATGTCTCCGCCACTCCTGGATATGATCCGAGATATGAGTGGCCTTGTCTTGTTTCAATGTAGACAAAATTTCAGTACCAATATCGTACCAGATAGGTAGTTGAAAATGGTTTAGAAAAAACAATTCCAAATCGTGGAAAGTATGAAAAGTTGCGTTGTCAAGTTCTATGTACCACTTAGCCACAACCCATGTAAGAGTTTGTTGGAAAAGAGTAACTAGACTGAATCATCATTTAATGAATTTGACAAATACCACGAATGAAATTTGTTACATGGTCATCAGGATCTTCACCAGGCTTGCCTTCGAACTTAGGAATGTTCAACGAAAGTTTGGTGGGGACTAACGACCAGTTCAGGTCATGACAAACCAGATTGTTCATGAGCTTCGATAGGTCTGACAAATTCAATGTTGCCAGAAAGGGTAACTTGGGCTGGGACCCAGAATTCTAGCTAGGGATGTTGGAAGTTCTGGGTTGAGGACCAATCGAAAAAGAATAACCTGGGTCCGTACTGGAACCAAGCTGCCAGGAAGAGTTTGTGGATGCGCCAAAGCTTTGGATGAAACCTTGTTGGTTCTGGTTAAATAGAGGAAAAACTCCACCCATCTGGTTCCTAAACAGAAAAGCAAGGTTTCCCCCTGCTTACCCCCCTTGCAAAGCAAAAAATCCTTGCATGGGATTATTCTAATCAAGAAAGGGGTTTCCCCGTGACGACAACCTTTGCAAAGAGAATGATCCTTGCATGGGACTCCACTATCCTTAGAAGTGGTTTTCCCCTACCGACATTGTAACATCGTGAAATGATTGATTTCGAACCCACCATATAACATGAATGGGGTTGAAGTAGACGACATGCTAGCGAATTGCAATCTGCTACCCATAGGACCACCCCATCTCACAAAGGGATTAGGACTAAAAGACAGGAACGATCCACTCCCGATAGAGGGGAACGACGAAGAAATATGACCTTTGTTGATCCAGGAGGATCTGAAATGCTAAAAATTTAATGTTCTCAAATGATAATGAAAATGAATTCATTGGGTAGATCTCGACAAGAGATTTCCAATGACGTGTGAATCACCTCAAACAAACATTGTATGAGGAAGTTATGGATTTTCCAAGTTTTGGAAAAAAACAAGGTAGAAGTAAAAAATGGGGATGCCATGTGGCAGTCCCACAAGATGACACGTGGACCATCCATACAATTTACAAGGTGATGTCATGATGACATCAGCATGGTGATGTGGTACCATGAGAGGCTACCACGTGTCACTCATTTTTGGCATGTTCGACACCCAATTGGACTAGTAAAATGTTACCACATGTCATTCGTATGGATGACGTGGCAACCTAGTCAGCGCACACATCAACATCCATACACATAGTTGGCAGTGATGTGGCATCCTTACGGTCCATGTGTAACCACTGAAAGGGTGCCACATGGCAGGCCGTATAGTGACATGGTAGATACAGTGGCAACACTGTCAGAGTTGGCGTGGAAAGGTCGTACAATACATGGCTCAATTCAGAAGCACCATGTGGAAAGGTGTATGGTTGAAAATGAGTTAGAAATGGTGGCCAATAAGAGGCTTCCACGTGGCACCTTCGAGAAGCCCAAGAAGGCTTGGATTCGAAAATTTTGGCCCAAAGGCTCAACCAACAAAACTATATGGATTAAATCATATAACAATACAGAGGTTGTTGTGGGATTTGAACTCATCACCTTCCACCACAAATCCAACGTTGATTCATAGATTTCGGTCGCTGGTTGGGTGGCCCACATCTTATTTAATTGGCATGGAAATTGATGCAGGGACACGATGAGACATGGAATTTTGTGTAAAGTACATACTTTCCTCATTTTTCGTGTCAAGAGGTGCTACTATTTTTGTTTTCCTCATTTTGTGTGCCATATAATTCTTTGAGAGAAGTATAGAGTGTTAATACTCATTTTTCTCAGTTTTTTTAGAGGAATATGATGGTGATGTCGGTTCTATGCTAAATTGTTGTGTATTAAATTTTTAGTTATGTTTTCGGTGTATGAGATCCATAGTCTCATTTTGCGTGCAAAAGGGGGTCTTTGGGCACTTGTTCAGAACATAGTCAAGTTTATACTCATTTTTTCTTAGAATTTTGAGAGAAATTCAATAGTAACCTTTGTTTTTGGATTTGAGTAGCAGAATTGAAGAGTGTCTTCAAATTTTCCATTGTAAGTCATCATTGTATCAAGCATTTGAGCATGAATAGAGTGGTCTCACTATTTGGAAGCGGACCCAGAGACGTATCCCAAGATGGGTGAACTTCGTTATCAAACTCTATAATGAGATTTTGTTATTTGTTGTATCTATTTCTCTCTATTTGACACTCATTATTTCCGCAAGTTATATTTATCAATTAATGAAGTTTATGGATAAGTAAGCATTTTCACATGATATTTTGCAAATAGTCATAATGATCTTAATTTCTCGAATCTAGTCAGATGTTTAGTGTCTGCTTAAGAACTAATTGACATCTAAGGATTTTAGATCAATTTGGTATCATAATTGGTTTGACATGTAATATTTGCAAGTGAATTCTTACGAGGTCCAAAACTCAAGCTTGTTGAAGGATCATGTGAAGAGTACATTCCTGAGATTGGTTCGAGGCGTGCATTTCGAAAGCAAGAAATGACTTCCATAAAAGACAATGATTCTTCTAATCCAAACCCTTTCGGTACTGAAGAGGAATTATTTTCCGTGTTCATGGCAATGAAGGCTATGGTGGAAGAAATCTATGAGGATCGAAAGAAGGCCAAGGGAGAAAGTACATCGGTAAAAAATGAAGCAGTTAAAGAAGAAGGAGAAGGTGAAGAACCTCCAGAGCCTCCTTCATCCTCATCTTCATAATCATTGTCCTCATCATCATCATCATCTTCTTCCGACATAAATGAAAATTCTTCTCATAAGAGGAAAAATAATTCTAAGAAATCTTCTCATTCTCATGATTTTCCTTTGTTAAAACGAGATGTAAAGTTTGATTTTCCTACTTATGATGGAGATTTGAATGTAGAGAAGTTGGATAATTGGGTCAAATAGATTGAAGTATATTGTAGGGTACAAAAAATCATAAATGACAATGCAAGGATATAGTTGGCTACTCTTCACCTGAGCGACACAACTTTGATATGGTGGGAGAGTCAGACACAAGTCGATCTTATTCAACATGGTAAAATCATCTTTTTCTATATCGAATTTGTTGTTGCATTAAGAAAGAAATTTTATCCATTAGCTTACATGAAAACATCAATAATTGCTTGGTAACATAAGACAAGGAAAAGGGAAAAATGTTCAAGCTTATACACATGAATTTAAGAGGAAGGAATTATCTTTAGGAATTCCATTACATACTCCTGAAAATATTCTAAAGTATATTGGTGCTTTGCATTTCTATCTTTGACATACTATATTGATGTTTAATACTACTAATATTGACAAAGTGTCAGTACAAGCTACTCATCTTGAATCTAGAAAAGGAAAACATGTTGTTGAGGATGTGTCAGGTGAGCCACATGAATTCAAGGAGCAGTCGAGGAAAAATGGGAAGAGTAAGAAGACAACTACAATGGAGAAGGCTGAAGAGAAGAAGCCTACATGTTCTCACTGCGAGAACAAAAGACATGATGAGAAGCATTGTTGGTAGTTGCATTCGTAATTGAAGCCATAGTTCAGGATCTTGGATTAGATTCTAAGGATGAAACTAAAGTTACAACTATGGGCATTAAAGGTAAATCTTTTGTTGCTAGTTCCAGTTCATGTGCTTCTTCTACAGAGTCTAAAGTAATCCCTGATGGAAGGTAAATAAGTGACATGTTTCATTTATGAGTTATCTCAAAGAACAATAATATTGATACACTTGTTGATAGTGGATCACAAGTAAATCTTATTTAAGAGAAAGTTGTTTGGAATTTGGGATTGGAAACTAGGCCTCATATGAGATCATATCTTTTAGGATGGATTTGTGAAAATTTTCAAATATAGGTAACTAAGTAATGTAAGTTATGGTTTGCGATCAAATCCAGTGTCATTGATGAGGTAGAGTTAGACGTGGTTCCACTTGACATTTGTGGGATGGTTTTGGGAAGTCCATACTTGTATGAAAGGAAGGCCATTTTTTACAGGGAAAAAAACAAGTATCATATTTTCAAGGATGGGATTGAGTTCAATATGAGAGCTCATCAGATGAAGACAGATTCGAATGTTGTCACTACAGGGCATGTGGAAATGCTAGTTAATGCTACTATTTAGGATCCATATTTACATCCTACGGTTGAAAGTAAAACATGTCCTTTGGTTGATGTTGTTCTTATTAAGAAGGGAAAATATGTTGATGGTTCATTCTCTTTCACATATTCTTTGTATTCAGTTTTGTTGTTCAATTTATTACTAATCAATGGAGTATGTATAGTAGCTACAATAATGAATGACAGAGTTTGCGAATTTAAGGGAATGGTTAACTTGGTCAACAATGTTGTTTCATGCTTCATTATTATTGTGATGAGTTATTTGCTCATTATCTAAGCAGGATGGATGGATGATACTAGAAAAGTGAGGTAATAGTGTCGTCACTTCATTTTTGAATAATCCACACTTTTGGAGGTCCAAAAGTTCTTCAGTGGGGAGGTGTGATCCAGGAGGATCCGAAACAATAAAAAAATAATCTTCTCAAATGATAATGAAAATGAATTCATTATGTAGATCTCGATGATAGATTTCCCATGGCATGTGACTCGCCTCAAACGAACATCGTATGAGGAAGTTATGGCTTTTCAAAGTTTTGGAAAAAACAGGGAAAATGGAAAAAAATGGGGATGCCATGTGGTAGTCCCATAGGATGACACATGGGCCATCCATATAGCTGACGGGGTGATTTCATGATGATGTTAGCATGCTGACATGGAAACATGAGAGGCTTCCACGTGTCACTTGTTTTTGGCATTTTCGGTGCCCAGTTGGACTAGTAAAAAGTTGCCATGTGTCATCCATACGGATGACATGGAAACCTAGTTAATGGACACTTCAACATCCATATGCACAGTTGGTAGTGATCTGACATCCATACAGTCCATGTGGCACCATTGAAAGGGTGCCATGTGGCAGTTCATATAGTAATGTGGAAGATACAATGGCAACATAGTCAAAGTTGACGTGGCAAGGTCGTACAATACGTGGCTCAATCTGGTGATGCCACGTGGAAAGGTGTAGGTTGGAAATGAGTTGGAAAAAATGGCCAATAAGAGGTTTCCATGTGGAACAACCATGTGGTTCCATGTGGCACCTTCGAGAATCCCAAGAAGGCTTGGATTCGAACAATTTGGCCCAAAGGTTGGTCCAACACAACTTTATGGATTAAATCATATAACACTACACTGGAGGTTGTGGGATTTGAACTCATCACCTCTTGCCACAAAGCCAATAGTCCTGCCAATGTGCCACAAGGCACAATTTGTTATGCAAACGAAACTATATTCATTTACATTGATCCATAGATTTCAGTCGGTGGTTGGGTGGACTGCGCCCTATTTAACTAGCAAACAAATCAATGCAAGAACATGGTGGGACATGGAATTTCATGAAAAGCACATAGTTTCCTCATTTTTCGTGCCAAGAGGTGCTCCTAGTTTGGTTTTCATCATTTTGTGTGCCATAGATTTCTTTGAGAGAAGCACAGAGTGTTTATACTCATTTTTCTCAATTTTCTGAGAGGAATGTGACAGTGATGTTGGTTTTGTGCTAAAGTGTTGTGTATGAAAGCCTTAGTTCCATTTTCCATGTATGAGAGCTATAGTTGTGTTTTACATGTAAAAGGGGATCTTTAGGCACCTGTTCAAAACATAGTCAATTTTATACTCATTCTTCTCAAAATTTCGAGAGGAATTCAGTGGTAACCTTTGTTTCTAGGTTTGCTAGTAGCATTGAAGGGTCTCTTCAAATTTTCCATTGTAATTGATCATTGTATAATATATTTGAGCATCAATAGAGTGGTCTCACTATTTGGAAGTTGACCTGGAGATGTAGCCCAAGATGGGTGAACTCCATTATCAAACTGTGTAATGAGCTTTTATTATTTTCTATCTCTATTTCTCTCTATTTTGGCACTCATTATTTCTGTAAGTTATATTTATCAGTTAATGAAGTTTATGGATAAGTAAGCGTTTTCACATGATATTTTGCAAATAGTCATAACAATCTTAATTTCCTGAATTTGGTCGTATGTTTAGTGTCTTCTTAAGAACTAATTGACATATAAGGATTTCGGATCATCCACCCCAAGGAAAAACTTGGTAGGTGTAAGGTACCAGATCTATTACAATAGCATGAAACATAAATATTGCAGAGAATAACAACGAAACAACACAATAGATGAAACCACAACACCAAAATAATACCTTTATTGATAGGAAACAATCTTCACTTTCCTCTTCGAGGGGGAAACCTCCAGTAGAGCAGCGCTCTATTACAATAATTCTCAAGACAAAACTTCCCATACCCTCTACTCATATTTATACTAAATATATCTATCGAAAAGAACAATTTAGAGGAAGATCCTTCTAGAAGTGGAAGCTTCTATTAGGTATTCTCACATTTGACTTATTCTTCCTTATTGCTAGGACTTATTAATATTAGCCTTTATTACATGGAAATATATTATTCTACCTACATGAGGGGTTAGTGAGGTAAGATCCCTAAGATTCCATGCATCTTGAAGGACAACCTTGTCCTCAAGGTTTAAGATGAGGAAATTGTTGGAGGATGGAGGTCATCTCCTAGGTGGCATCTTCTGGAGTTGCATCTTTCCACTGGACTAAGACTTCCTTTATGGTACGTTGATGAAGACAACGCTCACGCTGGTCCAAGGCTGCTTGTGGCTACAACCAAATGGAACCTTATTCATCCAACTCAGGGAGACTAGTTTGAGTTTGGAACTTAGTTCCAATCACCTTATTTAAGAAAGAGACATGAAAAACGTGATGGAGCTTCAACTGACTGGTTAGAGCTAACTGGTAGGCCACCAATCCCACTTGCTTGAGCACGATATAAGGGCCATAAAATTTGGGAGAAATTTTTTGACAGTTCTCAAATTTGAGTGAATTCTACTTATAAGGTTGCAGTCAAAGAAACACTTGGTCCCCTTCATTAAATTGATGTTCAGACTGACCTTGATCTGCTTGTTGCTTCATGAAATTCTGAGCCAAGGCCAAATTTTCTTTGAGGGCGTGAAGAATAACCTCTCAGACTGTTAGATTTTTGTTAGCCTTGTGAACCTTCGAAACCCCTGGCGTGCATCAGAGAAATGATGGTGAATTTTGGCCATATACTACTTCAAAAGGATTCATGTGAGTAGTTGTATGGTAAGATGTGTTGTAACACCATTCAAATAAGTGTAACCCTGAGACCACCAATTTTGTCTCTCAGATGAAAAACACCTAAAATATGTTTCCAAACACTTGTTGACAACTTCAGTCTGGCCATTCTTCTGGGGGTGATAGGTGGTGCTGAGATGCAACTGGGTTCCCTGTAGCCTGAACAATTCTTGCCAAAAATTGTTGGTGAAAGTGGGATCTCTATCAAAGACAATAGAATTAGGCATGCCATGAAGCTTGAAGATATTATCCATGAATATTTGAGCCACTATGGATGCAGTGAATGGGTGTTGAAGAGAAAAAAAATGAGAATATTTGGAAAGATGATCGACGACCACCATGATGACTGAATTATTTCCCAATTTAGGTAAGCCAGCAATGAAATCCATAGAAATATCTCACCAAATAGCAGGGGGGATCGGAAGTGGTTGGAGTGTTCCCAGAGCTTTGATTGTTTCTCCCTTGTTACATTGACAGACTTCACATTCATCCAAAAAGGTGTGAATGTCCAAGAGGAGATGGATAAATTGATTTACATAGGAGAGATGGGATGTCAAAGTTTTACTATATATGAGAATATCATCAAATAAAACTAATACAAAATGATGGAGAAAAGGACGAAAGACATGATTCATAAGACTTTGGAAAGTGGAGAGATATTTACACAAGCCAAAGGAAATTACCAAGAAGTCATAGTGAACCTAATGAGTTCGAAATGCAGTCTTGGGAATTTCTTCTTATTTCATATTGATTTGGTGGTAGCCAGAACATAGATCAAGTTTGGTGAAGTATTGAGCACCACTCAATTCATCCAAGAGGTCATCAATGAAAGGAATGGGGAATTTGTCTTTGATTGTGAGTTTGTTGAGGTGAAAAAATCAAGACACATGCGCCAAGTACCTTCTTTCTTGAGTACCATGACCACAGGGGAAGAATAGTGGCTGGTACTAGGACAGATAATAGCCACTTCTAGCAATTCATGAACAATTTTCTCAATTTCATTCTTCTAAGCAAAGGGATGACGATAAGGGCGAACATTGGGAGGAAGATTTCTCGTTATGAGAGGAATGGAATGATCATGGACTCCATGGGAAGGGAGAAGTTCTTTGGGAATGGTAAAAACAAATTGGTGGTGGGAGAGGATAGATTGGAGGTCAGGATGCACAAAGGGTGTCTCAATAGCATGAATGGAGTGGAGTTGAGAAATAATGCCAGAAACAACCTTTTTTAGGAGCGTTTCCATGTGATAGGAACTGATGATCTCATGGGAAGCTATTGTGATTCCTTGGAACTTCTATTGTTTTCCCTCATGTTGGAATTGCATGGTTAAGTCCTTAAAATCCATGAGAATGGGGTTGAGAGTGCGTAACCATTTGACACCAAGAACAATGTCACAACCACCCATGTCTATAGAAAAAATATGGGATTTCAGATGATACTAACCAATTTGGAGCCCCACATTTTCACATCATCCCCCACATTTCATGGAACCTTCATTTACAATCATGATTTGAAAATTATCAACGAAACATATTTAACAATTGAATTATTGGGTAATGCGGCGATGAATAAAATTATGGGTGATGCCACTGTCCACAAGGATGATGACTTTCTTATTTTTAATATAACCAATTAATTTGAGGGTCCAGGGAGAAGAAAATTGAGTGAGGGCATTAAGTGAAATCATTGGTTCAACTTCTGGTGGCTCAGAGGGTGGGGTCAGATTAGAGGGTGGTGGTAACTCATCCATAGGGGAAACAATGGCCTCATCTTCAGAAATATCCTCAGTCATGGACATAAAAAGCTTCGGTTCCTTACACTTGTGCCCTGGAAAATATTTCTCATCAGAATTATAACAAAGACCCTTGAGTTGATGTTCAACCATTTCATCTCTGGTTAATATATGGATCTTGAGGGGAGTGGAAGGAGGGGAAGAATTGGTGGGTTTAAGACAAGGAGGAAAGGATGGATTGCAAATTTGGGAGGAGATAATATGTTGTGCTTCCTTGGCTAGTTGAGTAGCTTCCAACCAATTCTAGGGGCATGCCATGAGAACATGGACACAAATTTCATCTTTTAGGCCACTGATAAAAAATTCCCTGAAGAAAGCATTTGACATACCCTATGTTATGAAATCCAAGTGCTTAAATGTAGCGATAAAGTCTTCCACTGTCCCAGACTGCTTCAACTTGGTCAAACGGCCTAAATGGTGAGTGTCAGAGTCAAAGTGTTCATAAATCTCTGCAACAAATTGTGTCCAAGCAACATACCCTTGGCGGGCCTTTTTACACCATTTCCACCATTGCCAACATTCCAGATTCAGATGCAGGATACCATAACGAAGCTTAACTAAATCATCAGTAATGTCATGCAAAGAGAAATAATGTTTCATTTGAGTGACCCAACCTGTGGGATCTGAGCCATCAAATATTTTCAACTCAATTCTGGGAGGACGAAGGTATCAAGAAAAGTGGGTAGTATGAGGACCTTGGTAATGGGAAGAGTCATGGTCTTCTGGATAGGATGGTTGTTTAGAAGAGGAAGGGTTTGTGGAACAACCCATGAATTGGTCAAGTGTGGCTTTGATGTGTTTGAGGTATTTGACGTGGGCACATTGGTCCTAAAGGACTTGAACAACGTAATTGAGTGAGCTAAGGTTGGCATTGATATTCTTGATGTCCTCCTTGGTCTGGAGGTTGCCGACAACCAATGTATTTAGTTCTTGGGCTCGGTTGGTGGCCATTTGGAAAAATGGGTAGGAAAATGGGATAGGGGGGAAACATGAGGCTTGGAGGGGTGGGTGGGACCACTGAGAAGAAGGGTGTCAAATGATAGGTACCACTTCAATCAGGGCGAAAAGGGGAATCTAATGGGATAGGGGCCAAATAAGGGTGTCGAAAAAGAGGCCAGGTCAACGAAAAAGGATTATTGTGATCTATAATTGATTTTATATTAAATTTTATGTAATGTGATTAGTTTTATGTAATGGTGATCGATGTAAGAATTTTTTCATTAAATATTATTATTATTTAATTTTTTTATTAAATTATTTTTTTTTATTTTTTATTTATGAAATTATTTTTTAATTATAAAATATTTAATAAAAAAAATTAAACATTGTACATTAAATAATTATTTGAAATAATATTATAGTATAAAATAAAATAATGTGTTTATAGTTTAACAACAAAGTGAATGATAACTATATATATTGATATATTATTTAGATAAAAACATTTGAGCAAAGTCAACTTCAATGTTAATTTGAGTGAATGAAAACACTTATAAATATGTTATCTTTATAATTAAGTAAACAAATTTACTCAAGGGGAGTTTACATGTTAATATTGATGATGAATGTTGGTTAATTGTATTAATATGGAGGTTGAAGATAACATCTCAAAAAACTTAACTGATGCAAGGATTTCGCTTGCAAGAAAACTAGTGATGCATCGAGGGTGGTAGAATTGTTTTTTTTCAGAAATTACTAGATTGCATGGGGTTCCAAAACTATTACCTCTGATAGAGATATGCAGTTCTTGGGTCATTTTTGCAGGACTTTATGGAAGAAAATGGGAACTAAATTACATTTCATCAGTGCCTATCACCCCCCAAATGGATGGGAAAACCAAGGTAGTAAATCAGATTTTGGAAAACCTGTTATAGAGCCTTGTTGGAGAGAAGCCCAAGCAGTGGGATTTGGATTTACCTCAAGTAGAATTTTCCTACAATAGTTCAATGAATATATCTACAAATAAATCTCCATTTCAGGTTGTTTACGGTAGAAATCCTATGGGTGTCCTAGATTTTGTGCAACTACCATTTGGGGATAGGATCAATGATGATGGGGAAGCATTTACAGAACACATTCAATAATTGTAGCAACAAGTGAGACAAAATCAACATTCCAGTAATGAACAAAACAAAATTATAAAATATGCTCACCAACGATATCAGGTATTCAATGAAGGTAATTTGGTAATGATTTATTTACATAAAGAGCAGTTTCCTAGAGGAACCTACCACAAATTGAAGTATAATCAAATCGGTCCTTGCAAGATTCTCAAGAAAATTAACGACAATGCTTATAAGGTTGATTTACCAGCTAATCTCAATATTCCCCCTATGTTTAATGTTTCTAATTTATATATCTTCCATGGGGATGATCTGGGTGATGACAGTGAGGCAGAGGTGGATTTGCAACATGCCATTCCGAGCAAGAAAAAGGAAAAGATTGCACATATTTTAGATAAGAATACCCTTCATACTCAGCGAGGTGAATACAAACGATATTTGGTCCAGTGGGAAGACGTAGCACCAGCAGAGAGTACATGGATTACAAAGGGGGACTTGTTGAACCTAGATCCTGTTAAGTGGCAACAGTTTGAATACAGTAACTTGATGGAGCTTTGTTCTTTTCAACGAGAGCAGAATGATGCAGGTATTTCTGAGGGTCAAAACTTTTGACTCGGTTATCCACTTGATATGAAATTTTACATGGATTTGCGTCTCAAAGAGTTCTCTACTATTTTGATCTGATCCTTCAAATCAAACATCGTTTTGACACTTTTTCGGAGCCAAATTCTTTTATATAAGGCCTCAAATTGGGGTTTTAGTGTTTTTTCGGGATTTTTTAAATTAGTAATTATCAGTTATCTCTTAGTTTATACACCTAATTAGAAAAGTGAGTTGAAAATTAGTGTCACACTAGTTAGCTCTTATTTATTGTTGAATTTTAGAGTCATGCGACAATTTTCTAAAATTAGTTGTTTTCAAAAATCTCAGATAGTAGTTATGAGGGGTTGAACTTCCATTGTAATTGTCAGGATGGAGAAGGAATAAAAGAGAGTTATTTTCCATTGTCATGTTTTTGGATGGTTTTTAGATCTTTTGAATGAATCCAAGTTTACTGGTGTAATGTTCCCAAGGATGAGCCCTGTTGTAAATCATGTCTATGAAGTATAAAGCTTGTTAATGAACTGTAATTCAAGTTTATAAGGCTGGTGAGCCAAGTTATATAAGCTAGTGGGCTTATGTGTTATTAGGCCAGGGATCCTAAGTGTTGAAGGCCAGAAGCTTGATTTTTGTACATATAATTATGCAAAGTATTAATACAAAACATCTATGTGTGTGGACCGACCACGATGAATGAGTGATGGGGGACTAAGCTTCCACAAAACCTGGGTAAGGGATTGGGGGCTGGAAGGTTGGAAAGAGAGGATAAGTGTGGAGCCTACGAGTTAAGCCTAGGGGCTTAAGTCCTTGGGAATAATATTTTAATATTATCCCAAAATCCATGTGAAATCTATGTTTTGTCCTAAGTTCCTAGGGAGGGATGCATGCCGCTTCATGGGCGACATGTGTCGACCCAGGCGCATGCGATTTAACCCAGGAAATGAGTCGTGTTGGGGGTTCTCTTTCCATTCCATCGACTGTTGTGTAGGAGTGGGCTGGGCATTCCTCCAACCATCACCTGAATCCGGGTTCGACCTTCCAATTCCTCCATCCTCCATATGTACACTTTTGGCTTCTATGATTGAACCTCTGTACACCTTACGCATCTCTAAAATCAGAGAAGTGAGTCTGTTCCTTATTGCTAGTTGGGAGAAATGAATGTTCTGTAATTTCTTAGCCGTGCATCCTATGTTGCTTTCTGGAAAGCTTAACGCATCTTGTAATTGCAGAGCCGCGCTATGCTTTAGCATTGATCGTTTCCATTTCGGGTGTCCATACCCATTTTCCCAATTGACTGTTGTGGCCACGCAGTGTTGGACTGCGTGTCGCTTGCTGGACAATGTGAGGGAGGTGATTGTTGTTGAAGAGGCAGATTACCCAGTCTGTGAGCGACTCTCTCTAGGTGAGAAAGTATGCAGAGGAAGTGGGAACTCCTGGAAGGAGTCCTGTAGCTACCACAGAGCTCAGAGACTTCCGGTCCGGCCTGTTGCTGAAGTCCAATGGAATTGAGGTTAGCAGCCGATGGACTATCTTGGTGACAATAAAGGTGTATACTCCTGGGGTGGGACAGACATGTGGTGAATGAGAGTTTGTGGGCAGTGGGCATAAGTGGCTCCTGGGAGAGAATCCTTCTCCTATGACTGTGTGTCTTCCTGTATTCGCTGCCTAGCCTAGGAATCCCTACTCGATGGAGCTTAGTCCCAGTTCGGGGGTGACCTACTGCTGAGAGTGATGAGCAGCGTGGTCTAAGGCTAGGAGGTTCGTGGGAGGTCTACACGCTATTGGTGAATTACATCCAGTCTAAAAGATAAGTATATACATGCGTATAATTTCAATTTAATATGCATGTCTGTGATTCTAGCAATGTTTACATGTATTCCGCTGTATTCGTAAATTATTGTTAATGCCATGGATTATGTATGCTAACGGTATTAATGTGCTTACGTTGTGTTTACCTGTAATTAAGCAATTGTATTTCATAAGAATGTATAATATGTTACAGTAGTGTTTTTCCACGTAGTAATGTTGGCCCGACCATGGGGTTGATGGTCGGGAATGTTACAGTATGGTATCAGAGCCTAGTTTCAACACTGAGCCTAGTTTCAACACTGAGCCTGGATGGGCCGGATAAGTGGTATTTGGACCGAGGTTTTGAGAAGAAATTGTGTCTGGAGGACTAATTTCAGACCTAAGAATGTTTCTGAGTGTCAATGGACTACTTGACCGTGTTACAAAGCTCAGGAGGTGTAGCGGTATTATAAAACTACAGTCGGTGTGGTATATGGCCACAGGGAGAGAGATAACTCCACACCAGAAGTTTTGGAGCCATAAAATATGTTCGGGAGGAAAGGAAAACCCTCACAACCATCAAATCTAGAGAACATGCACAAGGTTTAAAACCCTTTGGAGTTACACAGGAGTGTGGAAATCGTGATACGTGAAATCCCGAATTCGTCAGGACCGTCCATCGGAAAGGAAGCGTGGAGAGGGATCAACCTTTTGCTTACTCATGACTTGAAATGGTCTAAGGGTGAGTTCGTGAGAATTCACAAAATGAAAATTCATGATTGGATCACAACCGTCGATCTAAGAGAGATCTGGACTGTTAATTTTCCAGGAAGAAATCGACATTTCGGGAATAGGGAGGACGAAGGTGGAAAATCTTTCGACCTCATGACACATGAAATCCCGATACACAAAATGTCAATGAGATCTGAGTCGTCATATTGTGGGGAATCAAGACCATTGGATCAAGTAGATGAAAGTTCAGAAGAAGGGTACCAAGTCATTGGCCAAAATTCCTTGAGAAGCAGAGTTGGATGGACAGAATTCTCTATGGAGAAATCATGAAATCGTGAGGACCGTAAGATAGCCAGAAGTTGCAAGGTGGCTAGTGGATGGAGAAACTCGCCACCCTAGGATATAGAATAAATGTGGGTCATTGATCGTGGTTGGTTTGATCCGTTGGATCATTTCGTGAATTCAGGGATCGTGAACTTGGAACGCAGGCCAAATTCTTGGTCACTCCAAGTCCCGAATCATGAAAGAGATTAACAAGGGTAGAATCGGACGGTGGAGCACTTCTAGGAAGAAGTGTTGAAATCCCATGAGTCGTCGGATCCAACCAACTAATGAGGAAGTTAGGGCTAAAGAGCTTTGACAGGTGCAAGCTTAGGAGAGATCTGGACCGCCGGATCAGGGGAGGCTCATAGTCGTTGATCTCATACATGAATTCCCATATCATAATTTGGGGATTGAGGTGACAAGAGATTTGGAGTCGCTGCATCATGAACTCCCGGTTCACGAAACTCCAAAAATATCTGGACCGTTGGATCCAAATCATTGAGAATCGTTGGATCTCGTACAAGAACTCGTGTACCGGAGTTCGAGGAATGGAGTGACCAGTGTTTTGGGTCACTGCATTTCGAACTCCCGGTTTCGAAAACCCCGAAACTCGAAGTTCTGAAGTCCCGAAATCTTCGAAGACGGAAGAACCGTAGTGTATTTTGAATCGTTGGATGTTGGGTAAACGTGGAGCATCGATCCACTCGATTTACGTGAATTCGGTAAATCGAAACTCCGGGAGATATATGTGTGTACCTTAAACTCTTTGAAGGTCGAAAGCCCGAGTAGCACCTAGTAGTATAGCATTTGGTCACGACCTTTGGTTACAAGGGTAGGGGCTAAGAAAGAGGGAGCTATCACTCGAAAATTATAGAGCCAAGCAGAACTCGGAAAATTTGTGAAGTCGAAGCGTTTTCTTAAATCAGAATGGTTTTGAATGTGTGGAATTTACTAAGAATGATGACCTGACAAATCCCTGTTGTCTGCATGTGTGTTTGCAGAAGCTTAGCAAGTGCCAGAACCGAATAGGGTTTTCGTTGAGAGCAGAGAATGGAAGAGGTGTGGATTGCCTCCAATTCAGAGAACGAAAGAGAAGGAAGGAATGTCAACTTGGGAGTCGAAGGATCAAACTCTAATGGGCAAGGAAAAGAGATGGATAAGGAAGGACATATGATGAAAATCATTGAAATATTGCAGAAAGATGCCCAGGCTCGCCGAGCTGATAACCGAACACTCATGAAAGTCAGGGATAAGCAGGGTGAGTTCAAATTAAGGATGTTGAAGAGTCTGGAAAGAATAGAAAATAAATTGGAAAAGGAGAGTGACTCAAGAAAGACAGAGAGTCACAGGACCCCTGAGAGGAAAAGAAGATCAAGGAGTGTCAGCAGACATCGTCGTAGCTCCCCAAATAATTCCAGTAGGGAAGCACACAGTAGTTCAATCCCATCTCCTACCAGAAAACACAGGAGATTTGGGATGGATGAATTGAAAGGGGAAATGAACAAGATCAAGCCTCCAACGTTCAATGGAGAACATAAGGAGGAAGATGTTGAAACTTGGTTGCTTGGTATGAGGAAATACTTTCAACTACAAAATTATTCCTCTCATGCAGAGGGTAGGATTTCCATGTATCAATTGAAGGGAAAGGCATCCATGTGGTGGGATGAACTTGTGCAAGTGCAGCACATCAGGGAATGGGACATCACATGGAAAGAATTCAAGAGGTATTTCAAGAGGAAATACTTAACGAAAAGATATTATGACAGAAAGATGAAAGATTTCTTTGAACTCAAGCTGGACAACCAGACCATTGATGTGTATGAACAAAAGTTTTTGGAATTACTGAAGTATGTTCGGTTCATCAAAGATGAGTCTGTCAAGATTCAGTGGTACCTGAGTGGATTACCGCCTCCTATTGGGGATAAGATTCAGTATTATGACCCAAAGACTATGGAATAAACGATAAGAAGAGCGAAGTGCTTATTTGAACAACAAAGAGAAAAGCCTACCTTTCGGAAGGCTTGGGATGACCAGAAAAAGTTCAAGAAAGAACAGAGGTAGAAGGGAAATAAACCACCCTTTTTCAGAAACAGTCCTCAAGGACAGTCATCTCTTAGAGATCCCAGGAAGGTTGAAGTGGGTGGGAAAATTTCAAGCCCGCCACCTATGGAATGTTGGGGTTGTAAAGAAAACCATAGGTACATGGATTACTCCCACAGAAATGATAAAGTAATAGTTCTCCACAATGTTCAACAGGCTAAAACAATGGAGGACATGGGCAGTAGAATTCCAAGGATCTATGTAGCCCTCGACAACAAGAAATATGAGTATCAGACGCACATGATTGAAGTAGAAGGTATGATAAAAAAACAACCATTTACTATTTTAGTTGATTCAGGGGCTAGCCATAGTTATATAGACCCTAGAGTGGTAGAAAGTTTTCATTTGATAAGAAGCAAACATGAAAAGTCTTGGTTAGTGGAGCTAGCTACAGGAACTGTTATCGCTCAGTTTGTAGGATAGGTTTAGTAGCTTGGAGGTAGGACTCAAACTGGCGTAACAGGAGCTTCCCCACCCACAGTCACCTCGATGGGGAGCTCTTTCTATTCAGGGTGGCTAATCCCAAGGGAGACGTCCCTAGTAATCGGGGGCTCTGAAAGGTATTAAGGTTTATAGGATCAAGATGAAGATTTCCTTTCACAGATTACTGCCAAGGGAGATAGTCAAGGATGAAGGTTTTCCACTGAGAAAGGCACCTGTTTGCGAGACAAGGCAAATAAAACTAAAACATGCAAGCAGTGGTTAGTACTTCAAATGTTAATGACTATCTTCAATATATATGAGAAATGATAAATGTAATTATTGACGAAGTCAATGATTGCAAATAAAGACAATGGCATACAATATTACTCCTTCAATAAATACAAAAGACACTTGCATTCAATGTACAAAATCAATCCTTATGTTCTCACAATGCATTAAATATGCTCATATATAAATATTGTTGCTGCGTCACTATACAATGTGAGGGTGACGTCAGCCCTAATCTATGTTAGTTTTGGTAGACAATGAGAATAATGTTTTGCTAATTAAGCTAATGAAAATGATCAACGACTCAAAGTCTATCAATGGATGACAATGCCACAACGTTTTTAAGCCAAACAAGAGTTCAAAATAGGCATGATGTCATCTTAGGGTTAGGGTTAGTAGGTCTCTAGGGTTAGTTAGGGTTTTAATTTTTGAAAGCAAGAAGGAATGTTTTAGCACAAAATACTCAACGTTGCATTCTTAGACTAGTGCCTTGGGTAAATGGAGTCAAAGAGGGAGGCTAAAGGCTTAAAAAGATTTAAAACTAAGGACGGGAGAGTTAGGCTTAATGGTGCTGCAATGGCAGGGCCACGAAGTCAAAACCCTAAGGGG